>PVIJ01021465.1:0-18486 GCA_004024925.1 Scalopus aquaticus | reverse complement strand
GCAAATGGCCAACAGATACATGACAAAATGCTCAACATCACTTATAATCAAGGAAATGCAAATCAAAACCACTATGAGATACCACCTCACACCTGTGAGGATGGCACACATTAAAAATACAGGCAACAACAAATGCTGGAAAGGATGTGGAGAAAAAGGAACTCTTCTACACTGCTGGTGGGAATGTGAACTGGTCCAAACACTATGGAAAGCTGTATGGCGATTCCTCAAACTGCTAAACATGGAGCTTCCATGTGACCTAGCAATATCACTTTTGGGAATTTACCCAAAAGACACAAAAACACTAATCCAAAAGGATACCTGCACCTGTATGTTTATTGCGGCACTACTCACAATAGCAAAGGTATGGAAGCAACCCAGATGTCCAAAAATAGATGATTGGATCAAGAAGATGTGGTACATATACACAATGGAATACTATTCAGCATTCAAAGAAGATAAACACATGCAATTTGCAGCGACATGGATGGAATTAGAGGGTATCATACTCAGTGAAATAAGCCAGAAAGAAAGAGAAAAATAACGAATGGTTTCACTTATAACAGGACTATAAGGAAACCAAATAGGAGAGAGACACTCAGCGGGTGGGGGTAGGGGGACGGGGGGAGGGGAGGAAAAGGGCACAAAATGGAATAGAAAAGAACACAAGGGACCATGGAGATGGATCACGGGTGAATTGGTGGTGGGCTACCCAAGGGGAATACAAAATGTAAGAGACATAAGTAACAATAAAAATATATATTAAAAAAATAAATAAATAAATAGCTGGGATGGAGAGTGACCTATAAATGCACTTTGTTGAAATATATATATATATATATATATATATATATATCTTTATATGGAATATATATTTTATATGTAAAATCTTTTTTGGATATATAATATGATCTCATAAGATTTTACATACATGTGTATGTGTGTGTATTTAGGTAAGAAACCTTGTACATCCAACCTGGAGGAGACAGAAAACATTGTGAAATGATTTTTAGAAGAGAAATACTACAGAAGTCACTCGTTTCCCCTGTAGTGGATCAAAGTCACCCACTTGCAGATTCCACAGTTTTAGACCTGAGCTAGAGACATTTAATCTGGATTAGAGATTTTTTTTTCTATTCTATTCCCCTCTAATACAGACCTGAACCTCCTAAAATTAATTTTTTTTTAAATTCTTGAGTGTACCCACCAAAACTACACTGTCTGTCTATTCAAGATTTTGTCCAAGTCCTTAAAAGCACAAATGTAATAAAGAAAATTGCCTTTTGCTCACCCCTCAAAAGTTCTGCTCATTCCATTAAGTAGACACTGAGGTCAGCAGTGACAGACTAGGAGGAGGGGTTTCACTTTTCTGTGTTTTTTAATCATGAAAAAAATAGAAACAGGCAGAGGTTGAACACAGAGAAAATGAGACAAGACATGGCATATAGCTCCAGAAAGACGAGAAGGGGGCGGGCCCAGGAGCAATTCACTTTTGAGAAATTTGTGAAGGTAAGAGGTTAAAATAGATGTGCGATCAAAAGGGGATTTTTTTTTTTGCCCTGTACAGGTTCTTAAAATTTTTATTAATTTTTTAAAAAATTATTTTTATTATTACTGGTTTCCATCATTTTTTACTTTATTTTTTTATATTTATTTATTTTTAAATGTATATCCTTTACATTATTGTGTATTCCCTGCAGGTTTCCCACCACCAACTCACCCGTAAACCATCACCATAGTTCCATCATTGTTTCGTAACCCAAGTGTCTCATCCCCGGTTCAGACATTGCCACCGCAGCGCGCCCACCACCTAAGAACCCACACCCCATCACTTTAGAGCCGTGTGCTCCCTACATTCTTTGTTCTCATCCTCTCTTTCTCCCTCCCCTGACCAACTGGTTGCCCACATACTGAGGTTTCAAGGGTTAGTTTTTTTAGTTTGACTTTATCTGACCCGTTGTTTCGTTTTTCTGTGTGTTTAATGGAGAGAAAAATAGAAACAGGCAGAGGCTGAACACAGAGAAGATGAGACAAGACATGGCATATAGCTCCAGAAAGGCGAGAAGGGGACGGACCCAGGAGCAAGTGCAAGATTGGGCTTGGATAGGGGAGAGGGCAGCTATGCCCTTTCAACAGAAATAAAACAGAAAAGAATGGGTGAAAATACCAGGGATTGTGTGATTCTGGAAATGGGAAAGTAAGATATTTTTTCTAGAACAGTTTCAGTTGTCCTTATAAAATTAGAAATAACATAAGAGTAGAAAATAAGAAATTGAATCATCTCTTAATTCTATCTTGCTTACTAGTTGTCAATAGATATTCAATAAATGGATGAACTTTGCCATTCTTTGTGTTTTTATAATTGTTGATAATGTTTTTAGTAACTTTGTTGAAAAGAAGGTTTTAAAAATTCCAAATGATCACTTCCAGCTAGCTTTTGGGCCACCTATAAAGAAATCATCTCACAGCTGCAAAAGTGGAATTTGGAAGTCCCCTAGTGAAATGTAAACAGGAGACTCTCTCCAATTCACTTTTCTCTTTCTTGTTCTTTCTTTATTTTAACTTCAGTCAGCAAAGTCCAAAACTTCCTTCATTTGAGAGAAGCAGTGGCTGTGTGTAGTCCCTGTAAATGGATGTTATTTTGCATTTTTGCAAAATACATATTTTTATGCATTTACCAAGCCAATAACATTGCTAGAAATCTTTTGTCTTCTTTGAAGGGAAAAAAATGTTGGCAAGAACATACAGAAATTAACGCAATAAATTCCCATGTACCCATCAGAATCAACAAAAATGAACATATGGTCATATTTATTTCTAATTTACTTTTTCTTTTTACTAAAAGGCATAAGACATAATTGATACAGTTGAAATTTTCTTGTGTGTGGAAAAGCCAATAGAGAGTGATATTGAAGAACAAAGTGAGGAGATAATCAGCTGACCAAGGTCCCTGGAAGCAAGTGTCGGTTCATGGCAGTTTTAAGGAGAAAATGTGACATAGCACAGGTGAAGCGATAAGTCTAGTATATCAGTGAACGTCCTTTTGGTGTTAACAGAAGGGAAGAGGGGAAAGGTGACTATTGGTTCAGAGATAATGAATTTAGGTCTTAGGTTTCTATTTTTTTCTGTGAGATAGAAGCCCATTTGTTGATTTGTTCGTTTGTTGACAGTCAAGGGGAAGCTGATGTGCACAGCAGGTTGGGGAAAGTGGAAATTTCAAACAACCATTGGTGCAAGAGGCGAAAAAGGCACTGGATATGGTTCTAGCTCACCAAATTGCTTCTTCTGGCACTTTAGTCAAATCTTCTGAATTCCTTCTCGATTTCTTCTATAAAATGACAGAATTAAGATAAGGTTTTCTCTGATCTTTCCAGGTTGAGAATCATAAGGCTTACTCCCAAGTTGACAGAAATCACTAGAAAGGTTTCCAAAGACTGCCTCCAGAACCCCAGAATTCTCCTCTTGGGAGTGCTCCAAGGCTCTCTCAACCTTTGTAATGTGAAACTATTGCATGGATTGGGAAGTGTGGTTGGTCGAGAAAGTTCAGTGCACACCTCCTCCACTTGAGATGTCTGAAAAATGGCACTTTGTCAGCATCAACTTCATTGTTCAAAGAAACAATTTTGGGGGGAGGAAATTGTGACAATCAGTCCAAAACCTTGTGATTTTTATACCATGCCCAAAGCTATAAAATCATATCCAATATCACCACTGAAAGAGGATTTTAACAATCATTCATACATGCCTCCAGTTCAGGAAGTTATGCATAAAGAACGTGATTGCATTCACCGTTTTTCCATCCTCTGTGATTTTTGTGCACAGTATCATTTTCTTGATCCATGCCAACATAGTCTTTACTATGACAAATATTAGTTACCAGGAATATTGTGACACACGGACACGGGTCACTGTCACGGTCAGTGTGAGAACAGCAGACTACTCAGGCCGTTCAGATGCAGAACAGCACTTCATCCTCAGGGACTGCCTTTGGCAGCAGCGACAGTAGGAAAAAACTGCTTTGCTACTTCTTTTTTCCAGCTACTTTTTTGGTTGGCTGAAGTTTTCCCTTAAGAAAGAAAGGCCTTTGGGAATATTAATTCATGAATTCTTACATGTTCAAAACTTCATTCTCTTTTATCCCTGAGTGGTGTTCATTTAAGGCATCGTTCGCACCACAGCGGGCTGTGGAGAGTTTCTTATCCTTTGCTCATCGCATCCTTTCTCACTTTGAAGAAAGATGGCCATAACCAATTTTTCATGAGGGTAATTAACATTATTTCTTGAAGGGCTAAGAGATTTTTAAATAAACACTCAGTCCAATTATACTTTATGTTTATGCCTTTGGGGAAAAGTGGTATCTGTTCTCTGAGAACTGATTATTAAAACAAGAACAAAATGGCTCTGGATGAGACTTGGCTAGAAATGACATTTCTTAGTTATTCATTTTTAGTTTGTGAAGCTATTCTGTGAATCTTAAAACTTCACCACCACATATTTGGTTAGTCTTCAGCAGTAGGCATTAACACTCACTCCTGTTTGTCAATGAATGTTGATTCTAGGTTCTCAGCAGAGAACAAAAGAAGTGCCTAAAATTCTCATTTTGCAGTGAAGGAAGTTGTATGGTGCAATGAGAATAAAATAACTCTCCAATCAGGACTCTATCCTTTCAGTTTCAGCGTTAGCTAAAGGAGGAGCGAGCTTTGTCTGTTCAAGATAAGGATCTCGTACACTGAAACCTTTGGCTGGGCGAGAAGAATAAAAGTCAACCTGCCAACGTGCTTGGGGACGTGTGACTTCATCCAAGCTGTTGTTTTAGATCTTGTGCTGACCCTGTCTTAATAAGAAATACTTCCTTCTCCCTATTAGCCTTTTTTACTAGAAATTGAAATATATGTAATCTTAAGTGATGTGGAATAAACCTGATGTGATCACAGATTCTCAGAGTCAGAACAGAAGACATCATCTAACCAAATTTTCTCATTTTTCAGATGAGGAAAGAATAACCCATACTGGTTAAGAACTTGCCAATTTATATAACTAGTGAAAGAGTAAAGCCAGGGCCAAAAGAGTCTCATGCTTCCTCATTCAATGTTCTTTTCTTTGTTTAAGATTTATTTACTTATGCATACAAGAACTGGGGTGTAGGCCAGAGGTATGGGGCAGTGACAGGGTTCACCAGAGACAGAGCAGAACAGGCAGATTGACTGAAATACACTGCTGAGGGGAGCAGTGGGCAAGGCAGGAGAGGTCTGCCACATCATGTGGGAATCTCCCTGGCTGGGGATTGAACTCATGCTGCAGTGGGTAGGGACAGCTTCATAGGCTGAGACCTAACCCATTGCACCACCACAGAGGCCCTCATTCAGTGTTCTTTCTGTCACCTGATCCGATTCTCAGAACAAGAAGATACACAGCTCTAATTGATTGATTAATTAATATAGTTCTAGAATCAAATCTTTGAAATGTCTCCATCATTACTTTGCCCACTGATTGCCTGCTGATAACAAGAGTCTAGCAAGCGAGAAGTTCCAAAAAAGCTCAGTACAAAAACTAAACATTAGAGACAAATAAATTACCAATATCAGATACCACAGTGAATACGCTACGGTGAGCAGAGAAATCATACATTGGTGCTTGCATGCCATCTAAGTCCTAAGGAAGCTCGGCCCACACAATAATTTTGGCACAGTCAATAGGAATGCCCAGGTTCTATACTACTTGCCAACTCTACCACAGTAAGCACGCCCTCCATCTCACCAGGCCTCAGTTTCCTAATTTATAAAGTGGGTATAAGTTCTTTCTCTTAAGACTGTTATGAGGATCAAGTGTGAACATACACACATGTGTACATAAGCTACACACACCCCCCCACACCCATCCATAGCCACAGATTGTGCACATTGTGAGACTATTCAGGTATTGTTATTCTTTTTAGTGTACCTGAAATGTTCTCATTCAACACAATTCACTTTGGCAAGTGAAAGCACAAGGTGAAATCTGACTTATATTTATGAGAAGGAATCAGGAAAAAAATCCCTGATGATATAGAATTACAAAATTGAGTAAATGAGAATAGAAGGAGGTTAAGAGGGAAAGACTGGAGGGTGGTTGCAGAGAGATTTGGGGCACAAATTTTGTCTCCTAGGATTAATCACCTTAGGCACTAATACTTCCAGGTGACACCATCACTCTTGCCACAATTCGGCCAAGCTTCTACTGACACTCTTGAGGTACCAGTTTCCTAAAGGGCAAGCAAGTTGTTTGAATAAAATGCAATCTCAAGTCTCTTTCTGATCTGAGTTCTATGACTTTGCAGAACTTACTCAAGGCCACATAGCTAATTAGTGACAGAAGCAGGATCCAAATTCATGTTTCCTGACTCATCCATTTTCAATTCTCCATTCTTGATCCTGTCACAAATATTTTTTGTTTCTACTGGGTCACTCTGCTCTTTTTAAAGCTGACCTTTGTAAAATTGGATAATTGCTTCATTTTATTAAAAAAACATTCAATTCTAGTCATTTATTTCATCAATATTTGTGGCAACAAGCTGTGTAGAAATGCTAATGAATAAGGAGTTAGACCTAGTTCAAATTCTAGTTCTGTTATTTAAGGCCATATGACCTTTGCCCAACCACTTAGCTTTGTCAATTCAGTTTCTTTATCTAGAAATCAGAATAAATAATATCTATTTCTTTTTTTAAAAAAAATTATTTTATTTATTTATGCATACAAGAACTGGGTGTAGGCCAGAGGTGTGGGGTTGGGGGAGGCGTGAGAGGATTCACCAGAGACAGACTGGGGAGCAAAACAGGCAGATCTACTGAAATACACTTCTGAGGGGAACAGAAGGCAAGACAGGAAACGTCTGCTGTGCCAGGTGGATTAGTTCCCTGGCCATGGATCGAACTCATGTCACAGTGGCTGGTGATAGCTTGACACCTCCCTTATGTTACGTGGTACTCTCAATTATAAGTGATAAAACTTTTTTAGCATAGTTATAAAGAATATTTGATTTGTCTCATGTAACTCCAGTGTGGAAGGCAAACGAGAAGATAGACACTGTCAGATTGCTCCCGGGGAAAGTCAGTTGGAGGCCAAGAAGAACGAGAACCAGAATAGGAGACAGCTGAGGTCAACAGGACCTAGGGTGATGCTTAAGAGGTGTGTGATCAAGGTGGTTCCCAGAGAGAGAGAGATGCTGTGCAAACAATGTGTGTCTGCTATTTCCTTGCAAACAAGTACCACAAAGGGTCTGACTTGCACCCAGGGAGCTTGTTATTAATGCAAGGCTTATTAGTGCAATATAGTAACCAACTTAACCCCAACCCACTAAGCAATGTATATTTCCAATATCCTATCACACCATGTTGACTTTACCAGCCTAGGACTTTGGCTTGGCTAGCCAGAGAATGTTTTATAATTTTTACCTTTTACAATACTTTCTATGTGTCTTCATTGATTTGCAGTTCCATATTGGTGATATATTCTCTTTGATCTTGAATCCAACAGTTTTCTTGGCCTAGAAAAATAGTTTCTCAGTTTTCACACGATTCAGCTCTTATTCACACATAAACCGTTCAGCAGGTAAATAAACACACAAGACCACATCTAATTATTTGATTCTAGCACATGAAAATCATTATAAAAGCTACGTTGTTTTGGAACATTTATTTACTCAAAGTTCATACTTGAAGACACGTCCAATTTTACCTGTGCCAAAAATCTTAAGTGTAAATTTCTAAAGTTTCAATAAACCACTAGACTGGCATAAGAGCAGAACTTCAGGAAATATATTTGAGCTTAGCTCCATCATCTCTCTGCTATTGACCCACCTTACTCTTCCTTTTAATTCTTAGTGCAATTAGAAAAAATTCTCCCTTTTTCCTGGGAGAATTTCTGGAAAGGATCTTCTTCAAACTTTGGTTTCTATTCCAAATGAGTAATCAAGTGATCTTGATAAAAGATTCCAAGCAATTTATTCCATCTTATTCAAAGCACATTAAATTAACAGAATAATTAAAATTATAAAGCTTTATTTTCCAGGTATTGAACATTATGATTATTAGTATCATTATCAGGTAAAAAAATTGAATTTTAGGCATTGATCAAACATGTGGGAAGACTTTTGGGGAGGGCATCTCTAGAAATCACACCACTGAGTAGATCTACCTTAATGTAATTAATAGTGGTCCAGAATATCCCCTTCATTTGTACTTTACTCAGTGCAGCTGTCTTGCCAACTTTTTAATTTAAATATTTGAAGCTATTGTCTTCAGAGTGACATTATTCGTGGTGAATCATTTCTCTCTGGCTCCCTTTGAAACAACCTACCTCTTTCAGGGTTTTGCAGTCTGTGATCAGAATTTTCTCCCACTGATTCTACTTATGTAGGACTAGCATTGAGTCTACTCTTACCTTCGTTCACAAGACACAAAGGGAAGTGTTTTCTGCTGTGCTTTCCTTAGAAGTGGCAGAGCAGAAATGTTTTGAGATTTACAAAGGATTTACAAGGGATTTACAAAGTTAGCCGAATAGAAATTTGGGTGTTTTTTTATCCCCCAAATTCTTCCTTTTAAAAATTCAAGAATTTTTTTTTAATTGTCCTCAGAGATTTATGACTCTGATTTGCTAACTACAATAACATGGTATTTGGGCTATTCTATCTTGATCTAGCACTCCAAAAATGGAAACTTTTGCCCCTGCTTCTTTTTCTAGAAATGGAGTTTATAATGGAATAATGTTTAAATGGAATAATGTTTAAAACCCAGCTGAAAAAGAGACACAGGTAAAATCTTTCTATTCTGTCACCTAGATGAAGAAAATACACTAACAGCAGTAAAATAGGAAAGTACTCAGTAGGTTGCTTTTTCATTTTAGTGATGGTGTTTTTTTACTATGCAGAAGCTTTTTAGTTTAACATAGTCCTATTCGTTCATTTTTTGCTTTTCTTCTTGTTTTTGGAGTCATATCCAAGGGTAATGTCAAAGAATTTAATACCTATGCTTCCTCCTAAAGTTTAAGGTTTTATATTCAAATCCTTACTCCATTTCAAGTTGATTTTTAAAAAGATTTTATTTTTATTTATTTATGCATACTGCAAGAGGATTCACCAGAGACAGAGTGGGGAGCAGAACAAGTAGATCTACTGAAATGATCTGAGGGGAACAATGGGTGAGACAGGAGAGGTCTGCTGTACCATGTGTGTCAGCTCCCTGGCCAGCGAACAAACTCAAGCTGCAGTGGCTGTTGACAGCTTGATAGTGCTGAGACTTAACCCCTTGCACCACCAAGTAGGCCCCCATTTCAAGTAGACTTTTAAGTGTGGTATAAGATAGGGGTTTATTTTCTTACATAATACACGTCTACATGTGGTTGTTCAGTTTTCCCAAGACCATTAATTGAAGAGATTTTCCTTTCTCCATTTTATGGTCCTGATTACTTTATTGTAAATTAGCTGTACACATATGTGTAGGATTATTTCTGGGTTCTCAATTTAGTTCCATTGATCTATGTTATTTTATTCCAGTACCATGCTATTTTTATTATTGTCACTTTGTAGTATAGTTTGATGGCAGGGCTTGTGATGCCTCCATTCTGTTAATTTTTTTCAGGGTTTGGTTTTTTTTTGTTGTTGTTCTTTTTAAAATATTTTTAATGCTTTGTAGTTCCAGATAAATTATAGGAATTTTTCATTCTATTTTTGTGAAGAATCCTATTGAGATTATGATAGGAATTGCATTGGATCTGTATATTGCTTTAGGCAAAATGGCTATTGTAACATTGTTAATTCTTCCAAATCAAGGGCTTAGAATATCTTTCCATTTCCTTGTGCCTATTTCTATTTCTTTAAACAATTTCTTAGAGTTTTCACTCTACCTGTCTTTATCCTCCTTGGTTAAATCTACTTCTAGGTATTTCATTCTTTTTAATGTGATTGTAAATGATATTGTTTTCTTCATTTCTCTATCTGCTGGCACTAATTACCTATAGAAATGCAACAGATTTTTGTATATTGATTTTTCCTGCTTGCTATTTTACCATATTTATTTTTTCTAATAGCTTTTTTTCTAATAGCTTTTTAATAGCATATGTAGGTTTTTTTGTGTATAATATGTCATCTCAAATTAGAGAAGGTTTTACATTTTCCCTTTCAACCACTCTATTTCTTTTTCTCACACAGTTTTAACATGAGTTCTTTGCTGCAAGATTTCTCAGACTATAATATGCAAATGTTACTAACATTCCACAAGAAGGAGACATGATATGCCACATTTCTCAAATTTAACCACAGAATCTTTTTTTCTGAAGGCATCTCAGGATACTACTGCCCATGAAGCAAACTCCAGGAAATGGATGGATTGCTCTGCTTTATTTGTGTCAGAATGTGACAGTTTCTTTTGTTGTAAAATAACAAAATTATAAAAGAATTATCTTACAAGATATATTTGTCATCATATTATAATCTTGAAGCAATTTTATTTTTTTTCATTTTTATAATTATGTTTTTTGAGGGAATGTTGGTTTACAGTGCTATGTATGTTTTAGGAGTATAGGTTCTTATCTTTATAAACATATGTTATCACACCAGGACCACCACCAAAGCCCCAATAATCTCCTACAATAATTTATTGAGTCCTCTCCCCACTTTGCTCTTACAACCCCCACTGCATCTCCTTCTGGTAGCATCAATTCAGTAGTCAAATTTCAAGGGTTTGTTTTGATCCTTTCTTTTGTTTTGAAAATTATCTAGTATTTGTCTTTCCCCTCTGACTTACCTTAACAACTACTTTAATCATCAGTATATTATTTAAAGCATAAAATATTCTCTGTTTTTATCTGTCATTACTTCAATATGCATTTCATACTCAATTAGGAAATGTATTTCAAAGTACTTTTAAGTATTCTCTGTGTGAACTCATGAGGTTCCCAAGAGCATGAAAACTCCGTAAAGGTATGAATCATACTTAAATCTTTAAATCATGCATAGCATTTGGTATACTGCTAGAGGCAAGATCAAGATTCAATAAATAACCATATTAGAAAAAATAAAATTTTTAAAAGTAACAGAAGCAAATTTTTATAAGCTTCTCTATATAGTTAAATGTATTCGGTAGCATGTCTTATGAGCAATTGGGGCTTTAAGCATCACTTCCCACTCTTTTCTTCTCTGTCCTTTTTTTTTTTTTTTTTTTTTACACTAAATACACTGGAAAGAAAATGGGGACAATAATAAATCTAACAACAAAGTTCTGAAAATTTTTTTCTATTTGTTCCAATATTAGGATAAATCATTGGTTAATAACTTAAAACTATGCAAACTAGTCTTTTAGTCATTCCCGCCCTGTTTATTAATTGGCCAATGTTTTTGCACCTAGTTTTTCATGATTTAGTTTGCCTTAAATATAAAACATAGTATCTTTCAGAACCTTTTCTTTGCTTTGCGAGTCAGATAAACTTTCCCTGCCATCTCATTCCCAAAGCACTTAGCAGGTAAATTTCTTTTATCATATTCTTGTGTATGATGGTCCTTAGCTTAGTCTAATGGTGTTTTGCCAAGTAAACAATTTATAGTCTATTATTTCCATTGGAAAGTCCCTTTCCAAATTGAAGAATTTCACAATAATAAAATACTGGTCAGAGAAACTTCAAGTTCTTCTTAGCAGTGGTATTTGGGGGTTACAACTTAATGGGGTTGTTATTCATTTGACCAGGTTGATGACACCAATACATCAAATTTACAATGGAAAATTTAGAACCAAGTTGTTCTGTCAACAACTCCATTGTTCCCATTTCCCTTGTCTGTTGACTTTTCCCCTCATCTCCTTCAGCCATTAAATCCTTGGCCCCTCTGAAGGGACCTCTCCAGACATTACCCCTGCTATTCCCTCAGCCTTATTCCCACCCCTGAACTTGTCACTTATCCTTTCTTCTTCCCATCTTCTTGCTAGTTTCTTTCATTTCTTTCCAAACTGTTAATTGTTCATATACTTTCTTTTTTTCTTCTCAAGTCTCTCAGTTATTGGTCTTCTTTTCTCCCATCCCAACACAAACCACACCACTAGATGTGGTTGGCATATTTCTCACTAAAGTTTCCAGATCATAACTCTAAAACATTTTACCAGTAATCCCTTTTACTCTGCTCATACAGGGTTCTTTCAACATTCATTGGCTGTCAACCATCTGCCCTGAAGGTCATCCTTCGCTCTCTTGATGTTAAATTAACTGTTTTCATCCCTTCTGTATTCCCTGCACTCCAGTAGACAAAGTACAATATCAAAGTTGACTCTCCAGCCAGCATCTGGTCTCCCAGCTTTTCAGCCTTTCTTCTAATTCACTGCACCTCACCCTACCTCTTCCCTGACTTTCTAATTCACTGTACCTATGACCTGACATTTCCTCACAACAATGAACATAGAATTACACGTCATCCAGCAATTCCCACGTACATATCCAAGAATACTGAAAACAGATATTCAAACAAAAATTTATAACACAAATGTTCAGAGCAGTATTACTTGAGTGAATCAACAAAACATGGTGATACAACAGAATATAAAAAGTCATGAAGCAGTAATTCCTGCTATAACGTGGATAAACCTCGAAAGCCTTATACTAAGTGAATGAAACAAGCCCCCCCTCAAATGGTTATATATTGCATAATTCTATTTACATGAAATTCCCTCATATAGGCAAATCTATACACACAGAGGATAATGGAGTGGTTGACTAGGTCTGTGGAATTGGAAGAATGGGGCCTGTTTATTAATGAGGGTTTCTTTTACGGGAGATGAAAATATTCTACAATTAGAACATGGTACTTGTTGCATGAGTCAGTGAATATGCTACAATCTTCTAACTTATATACTTTAAACAGGATGAAGTTTATGGTAAAAAGAAGCTGTGAAGAAGGATAAGGATGAGGAAAAAGAAGAGGAGGAGAACAGTTAGCATATTAGGTATCATTGCCACTGTGCTGCTTCTCCTGACTCAAACCACTCACCCTCTAACAAGGGTTTTTGCTTTGGACATTTGTTATCCCACTGTCATATCATACATGAAGTTCTCAAAGTGATTTCTTTTGTAGTCTGATTTTCTTGGCTTCCATTTGATAATGGAGATGGCATCTCCCTACTTTCCTCCATGCAGACGTAGCACACCAGTTCTCCAAAGAAATCCTTCGGTGTCCAAGAAATCACGAGTTCTTAGCCTCCTGGAACTATATTCTTTAATAAGTCCTTCATCAACAGTGTAGTGAGTGGTCAGCTGAGTTGGCAAACTTTTTGTGTCAAGAGGCAGATAGTAAAGATTTTAGCTTTTAAGATCTCACCAGTCTGTATTACAACTCCTGAACTCTGCCATTGTAGTGTGAAAGCACCATAGATACAACATAAACAAACAAGTATGGATTTTTCACAATAAAAGTTTAAGTACAAAAACAAGTGGTACCCAAATTTGGTCCTTTGTCCTTAGTTTGCTGACCCCTGTTCTAGAGTCTCTTGGAGGTGTTTAGTGAGGAGAATACTGGTGCCTTTTGTTTCAATTTGAAGAGCCCATTTTAACATCTTGTTCTGGTAACAGATGATGAAAATCCTCTCTCCAATCATACTCTCTTATGTAGCACTCTCAATGTTCTCCCAACACTGAGCCAGGACTTTATCCTCACCTGTCCCCTTTCCTCTCCTCCTGTCCCTTTTCACCTTCCTTTTAAGCTGAGTGATAAAGTAACTGGCCCATTTCCATAGCTTTCTCACATTCTGATCTACAACCTTAACTTTGTTATATCTCCTAGACACATTCACTTTCTTGACCAAAGCTTCACTAATAATGTCCAACTCCCAGATTCAGAGAGAGAGAAAAAAAATGAATTTGTGTGTGAACATTTGTGTATGCATGTATACCTAGGTACAAAAAGAGTTCAAAAAGTAATACCAGAATAAAATTACACTAGAATTTAGAGAAATTTGAGTTGCTCTGAAAAGTAGGTAAATCTGACTTCCTTTCAAAGAGATGAGTATGGAGAAAGGGAGAAAGATTGACTTCACAATAAAGAAACCTGATAAAGACTATTATCAAGTAGGTGAGGAAATCAGCATCACCAATGATAAATCATATGTTAGTTCATACCCTTGATATATGTGCTGAGAATGGACCTTTACCTCTGTGACCTTCTTCTACCAAAAACACGATCCAGTCTAGTCATGACTGTAAAAAAATTTGAAAAATCTGGAAAGTGTCAAAGTCATCAAAAAACAAGTTTTGGGAATTATCACAGCCACAGTGGGCCATTAGACAAGTAAATATAATGTGGTATCCGCAATGGAACAGAAAAGAGGCATTAGGTTAAAAAAATAAGAAAATCTGAACAAATTGTAGAGATTTAAGTTAATAATAATGCAACAATATTGGTTAATTAATTTAAACAAACATACCATACAAATGCAATATGTTAACACAGAATATATGGAAAATCTGGCATCCCTGCTTGCATAGGGGTTAAGTCTCAACACTATCACTCCAACGGCCTGAGTTGCATCCCCCACCAGGGAGCTAACCCACATACGGCACAGCAGACCTCTCCTGGCTCGCCTGCTGTTCCCTTTAGCAGTATATTTCAGTAGATCCACCTGTTCTGCTCCCCACTCTGTCTCTGGTGAATCCTCTCAAACACCACAGCACCTCTGGTCTACACCCCAGTTCTTCTATATATAAATAAACAAATAAATCTTTAAAAATAAGAATATATAGGAAATTTGTGCCTATACTGCTTTTAAAAAGAAAAGTCTATTAAAAATTGAAAAAAGAAATGTTGCACTTTTATTGCAGTGTTGGTCTCAATAGATTATTAAAGAAAATGAATATAAATGTTTTGTTACAAACCTTGCCATAATAATATACTTGAGCCCATTCCATAGAATTACCATCTCAGTAAAATCACTGTAGGATAAATTTCTTTTAGTTCCTTAGTAATTAGATGTTTCAAATAGTTTTCCCTACCCACAAATTCAGTCACATTGAACTTGAATAGATAATAGTTTCACCCTGGCCCATTCTAGTGCTAAATGAGATCCACTATTATTGATTGATGCAATTAATAATTGAATTTTCTTGGAAAAAATCTTTCTCAATGGAACAAAAATACCATGTAAGTTCAAACTTTGAGAAGCAATCAGGAACCCTTAGTAACCCAATTTACTCCCCACTGCACAGTAAACCAATTTGGAAAAACACTGGTAGACATAAACTATTTTTAAATTTGCTAATAATTTTTCTGTTTTTTTCTCAATTCAGGAAATAAGTTAAAGTAATAGATTAATACTCATTTGCAATTAAAAAACAGAATTTCTGCAACTTTTCTTCTTTGAATACAAAGCTGGATTTGTCAAAAGATGCTGCAAATTGAATAATATGGAATTATACTTTCACAGATGATTGCCTACAGAGAGTTTAATTATCCTTAGGAGTACACAGTTTTTTAGTTAGAACACAACAACGTGGCAATGAAAGAAAACAAATCAATCATGATACCCATTCAGCAAATACTGCACTAGCATCTGCTCTGTCCCAGGCCCTATGCTGAGCTTTGGAACAGAGTAAGAGCCAAAACAGATGCAGGCGTTGTCCTCGTGGAGTAGGATGACATTAGCCAAACGATTTCTGTCAAATTATATAGGCAATTTGACGGAGCAGTCTCAACAACTTGGGTATAAACATAGAAATGTTTTATTTTTCCAGTAAATGTTTTCAATTCTGCTCTGTTAATCCTTTTACTGGGTAAAAGGACCCCTGATACCATCTGTCCTAGCCCACAACTTACTGTCTTTTCAATTATTAAAGCGGAATGTTTTTGCTTACGAAGACTGTTTCAAAATTTCAATCACTTATTTGATTAAGGCTCCTCTTTCTTGCAAATAGACGATAGCTTAGACAAGTGTGAATGGAGTATGGTCAGCAATTTTTTTACCACACTCCTTCTCTATAGTTTCCCACCTGTGTTCAACCCCTAAGGAATGAGAGAAAAACAATGGCTGGCTAGGGGACAGCCCAGGCTACGCTGATGTTCCCTTTTTCTTGGTTATAACCACTAATCAGTCTTGTTGTCCCACATAGTGTGGGGAGCCAGTACCCAACATGTTCCCTGAACTCATTTGGTGGTCTCTTGGGAGAGATTCAGACAAATAATCCAGCAGTAGCCTACACCATATTCTTCTGAAATGCACAGCCCTTTGCCCCACACTGGAACACCTGCCACACCAAATACCTCAATTATGCTCCATGGTCCAAATTCTGAAGTGTATAGAAATGGGCCAGACCCATTTCCATTTTCTGTCTGAAAATACAAATTTCTACCTAGCCCAGGATTAACACACATTACGTCTTCTCAGACCCCTTCTCTGATTTTTTTCCCTTTTCAGGTAGGAGCAAGACCAGAGACTACATTCAACTAGGAAAGAAATTGTCTGCTTCCTGAAACCCTCTTATTTACTAACATTTCTCTCGCCTATCACTTTTCACTTTCTGGGCTTCGGGGGAACTGATCAAGCTGGCCTCCCCGCCCCTACACATAAGCATCAAGGAGGAAGTATTCCATGGTGGTGCTTTCAGTGGCTACTTGGTGTGTCAGCTAGCTGTGCAGCGGCTTGCACTCAAGCGTGTGAGATGCCTGAAGCTGCTAGGCCTCCAGACAGGAAATGTGGGCAATTATGGCAAAATTACAGAAAATATGTACAGGAAATAAAGCCTGAGCAATTCAGATACAGGGCATCTGCCTTGCAGTAGCTATTAAAGTATACCACATGCTTGCCCAAGACACAGCAATTCTCTGAAACATATACTTAGCAAAAATGAGTATCTATGCCCCCCAAATGGCACAAGAATGTTCTTAAAGGCATTTTCCATAATAGCCAAAACTGAAAAGCAATAGATTTAGTAGAATCACTAAGGTGTAGTATTCTTACAATGACACATTTTGCAGCAAAGAGAGATAAGCTCATGTTATATGCAACATAGATGAATTTCACAAATATATATAATAATGAGGGGAAGGAGCCAGAAGAAAAAAAAAACATTAATGTCTGATGCCATTTATATGAAATGCAAATGTAGGCACTACTACAATGTGCACATGCATAACACTGTTAACTGTTCCAGTTAAGTTAGATGTTATACATATATACATGCTCTTATGTTATATTGTGTGATCTCCCTATCTATGACGCATAGTTAAGTCATCTAACTAGCCCTTCCTTTCTGAACTACGCTATCTCCAGCTCTCCTCCTTGATCTAGTCCAGAGAATGAGTCACTCGATGCTGTGTGTTATGGCAAATCTGCCTGAAGTGAGGGTGGTGGAAGGAACATCCAAATGTCAGTGGCTTTGCTTATGCGCTTTCCCAGTTGAGAAGAACGTAACACTTTGAGGTACTGGCTCATCTGGTGTAGCAGGAGCATAGAGGGTGAGGGGGTAGGAAGGAGGTGAGGGGTAGGAAGGAGGTGAGGTTCGAAAGATCCAAAGTCTGGTGCTATCCAAAAAGTTGGAAGTTTAACTTCAGAAAATCTCTTTTTAAAAGTTTCCACAGAACTGAGTAATAAGATTTGATTTTGCTTCTTTTCGAAAAATAAATTCCGACAGTTGCAAAGGATGGTTGGAAAGGGTAAAGACTAGAAGCAAGGAGACATCAACTGGCATCATCTGTATTTTTGCAAAAAAAAATTTTTTTTAAAGAAATTGTGAAATATCCTGATGGGGGTATCCCAAAATTACCTCAGCTCAAAATAACTAATTTTATTTTATTTTTTTTATTGTTATTTATGTCTTTTACATTTTGTATTCCCCTTGGGCAGCCCACCACCAATTCACCCGTGATCCATCTCCATGGTCCCCTGTATTCTCCTCTCTTCCATTTTGTGCTCTATCCTCCCCTCCCCCCCCCCCACCACTGAGTGTGTCTCTCCCACCCAGCCTCCCTATAGTCCTGTTATAAGTGAAACCATTCGATATTTTTCTTTTTCTTTCTGGCTTATTTCACTGAGTATGATCCCCTCTAATTCCATCCATGTTGCTGCAAATTGCATGTGTTTATCTTTTTTCCATGCTGAACACAGTACTCCATTGTGTATATGTACCACATCTTCTGGATCCAATCATCTATTTTTGGACATCTGGGTTGCTTTCCATACCTTTGCTGTTGTGAACAGTGCCGCAATGAACACACGGGTGCATGTATCCTTTCGGATTAGTGTTTTTGTGTCCTTTGGGTAAATTCCCAAAAATGGGATTGCTGGGTGGTATGGGAGCTCCATGTTTAGCAATTTGAGGAATCTCCATACAGCTTTCCATAGTGGTTGGACCAGTTCACATTCCCACCAGCAGTGTAGAAGAGTTCCTTTTTCTCCACATCCTTTCCAGCATTTGTTGTTGCTTGTATTTTTAATGTGTGCCATCCTCTCAGGTGTGAGGTGGTATCTCATAGTGGTTTTGATTTGC
>PVIJ01021464.1:0-18416 GCA_004024925.1 Scalopus aquaticus | reverse complement strand
GAATGGTTTCACTTATAACAGGACTACAGGGAAACCAAATAGGAGAGAGACACTGGGGGGGGGGGGCGGGGGGAGGGAAGGAAAAGCGCACAAAATTGAATAGAAAAGAACACAAGGGACCATGGAGATGGATCACTGGTGAATTGGTGGTGGGCTACCCAAGGGGAATACAAAATGTAAAAGACATAAATAATAATTAAAAAAAAAAGAATTTGCCATAGATATGCTGTGTGGCTGCAGAGAAAATTGGAATCCTTCCTGGGGGATGGAAGGGGGAGACCCGGGTCTCCCCGGTGGTGCAGCGGTTGGGCACTGCGCTGTGGAGCTGTTGGCAGCGCGCGATGCGAGTTCGACGCCCGGCCGGGGAGAATCCCACATGGTGCAGCAGACCTCTCCTGCCTCGCGCGCTGCTCCCCTCAGCAGTGTATTTCTGATCTGCCTGTTCTGCTCCCCACTCTGTCTCTGGTGAACCCTTTCGCCGCCCCACGCCTCTGGCCTGTACCCCAGCATTGTATGCATAAATAAATAAATCTTTAAAAAAAAAAAGAAGGGGGAGACCCAGGACAGACAGGCCAGGGTGGCAGGAGACAGTCCTGCAGGGAGGCGGCCCCCTTCCCTCCCTCAGACAGGTCTCTGGGATGACTGGGACCCCGGGGTGCAGACCCCAGGATATTCTGTGTCAGAGCCAGAAGGTCCAGAGTGAGGTCAGGGGTTCTGAGTTTGAACAAGCACCCCAGTGCCTCTGATCAAGGGGTCCCCAGGCCCCCCGAGAAGAGCTGCCACGCTGGCCTGCTGAGGAGGGCTGGGGTGGGGGTAGTGGGGAGGGGAAGATCTAGCGGGGTGACCTGGCTGCCCTCACCTGGCTTCTTCCTGTCCAGACATATTTCTCATCGCTGATGATAAGCAGGAAACTTTTCAAGATGGTGAGTTTTATGTCTTGAAAGTTCTTTGTGTTGCTCTCGGGGCTTGCTGAGCCCTGAGATATGGCTCCCTTGAACACCTGCAAGAGCCCTGCAGACCCTCAGACCCACAGGCTACCCCTCCTCTCTGGCCATTCTTCCTTTTACTCCTCTACTGCTGCCTGATTTTATTTCCTTTGACCTTGACCTAGACCCTTTGGACCAGGGGAAATCAACCTTCTCCTTCGGACACTGAAATAGCAGTGTGTGTAGTGGGGTATAGGGGCTGCCTTGGGGATCCATCTCACATCAGGATTTTGACATCTTCTACTTTGCGTTTACAGAAATGTTTCAACTGAGATCTGATAAGGGTCAAAATATAGGAGTAAGAAAAGTGGGTAGAGGAGGCAAAGGGGTGTGCGAGGAGAATGGTGAGAGAGGAGATGAAGCCCCAGTGAGTGGACACTTCTGTTTTGCTTTCCAGGGGAAGGTACCACCAGAGTTGGTGGTGAGCAGTTGTTTTTTGCATCCTGGAAGGTAGACTCAGATCTTTGTGCACATAACATTGTGTGTAGGTGCATAACTACAAACCTACCTGATTGCCTTTGTTGCTGTTATGCAAGGCTTTGAGATGGGGAGCCCTTGGCGAGAGGTGAGGTGTAGTGGCAGCATCAGACATGCACATTTCGTAGGAGACCCCACCCTCCCAGTAGGTGAGTGTATTTCCTGGGATTATGGGTGCGGATCGTATTCTGGGAAATCTAGGACCAGGGTAGATGGTTCCTGCTTTTGCTACCACTACTGTGAGGCCTGGTCCTAGTTTCTGTGAGTTGGGAGGGTTCTGGGAGGCTGAGGAGGTGGAGGGGTAGACTGGAATGCAGGTAGGAAGAGGCCGAACAGGAGGGAGGCATGGTAGCAGACACCCTCTAAGTGTCTCAAAAGCAAATTTAAGGATGAGGAAAGACATGATCACTTGTGATTCTCTTTCTAGGAAGTACAGAGGAACTCTTTGGGCAAGGTGAGTGCTTATTAATAGGGAACCTGGGACTTCTGGGTAGAAACTGACAGGCCGACACCCACATTGGGAATTTCCTTGCAATCTAGAAAATAACTCTCCAAAATTTACTCCCTGGTTAGCTCCCTTTATTCATTATTTCATTCATTCGTCCATGCATACAATAAACATTTATTGAGTACTTATTGGGCAACACTTTAATTTTGTCTGTGAAAAGACATGGACAAAACTACATGATAGTAACGGCATCTGGTTACTGTGAAACAGCAGAGAATGAAACAGAAAGAAAATCCTGTGCCTTTAAACTTTCCTTTCCAGTATTCTCTCACTCTTGATGTCACTCTTGATGTCAGGTACAGGGCAGGCAACGGGGCCGGCCTCCCCGCCCCGGCGAATTTTCACTCTCTTGGGCTCTCTGGCGGCGTCTCGTGGCCTCTGCTACACCGGAACGGTCCTCTGCCCCACACTCTGTTTCTGCTGCTTCTGCTGCCGCTGCACCACAAGAAGATGTTGTACATATACACAATGGAATACTATGCAGCATTCAAAAAAGACAAACACATGCAATTCGCAGCAACATGGATGGACCTAGAGGGGATCATGATCAGTGAAATAAGCCAGAAAGAAAGAGAAAATTATCAAATGGTTTCACTTATAACAGGAATATAGGGGAGCCAAATAAGAAAGCGACATTCATCAGGGAAGGAGGGGAGGGGGAGGGCTCAAAAGGGGGGAGGAGGGGAGCACAGAGGACTATGGTGATGGCTCCACGGGTGAACAGGTTGTGGGTAACTTATGGGGAACACACAATAATGTAAAAGATGCGAATAACAAAAATAAATAAAATATCTAGTTAAAAAAAAAAAAGCCCAGTCTCTGGCTCAGGTGCGCCCACTTGCGCAGGCCCACACTGCACAACAGGCACGCATGAGGCCTGCAGAGGGCTACTGAGGGGAGGGTGGAAAAACCTGGTAATTCTCTCGTTTACCCTGCACATATGAACAGTCGATCTTTTTTTAAGTTTTATTGATTTCCCACTAGCTTACATAACTATGTAATTCTGGGAGTACAATGCCCTCCTCCACACATCTACTTGCCTCACCCTCCACCAACAGGTCACAAGTCAGTGGCCTATTCACCCCTCCCCCCACCCTCTCCGGTAAGTAGTCCATTTTTCATGGAGTCTAAGAATTATTTTTGTTGCTTTCCAGTTTGTTTTCTTTGGTTATTTATATCCTGCAAATGAGAGAGACCATATGGTAACTGTCTTTTGCTTTCTGATTTATTTCACTCAGCACAGTCACCTCAAGACCCCTCCACTTTGTTCTCCAAGGCACTATTTCATCCTTTTTAGTAGCTGAGTAGTATTCCATTGATTACATATTCCACATATTTTTACCCAGTCATCTACTGATTAGCTTGCAATTTGGTTCCATGACTTGACCAGTGTGAATAACACTGCTATGAACATAGACGTACTTACATCTTTTTGTATTTGTGTATTTTGTATTTGTGTATTTTCATATTCTTCGGATAAATACCTTGCAGTAACATCACTGGATCATATGGTGTAGGGTAAATAGAGGTTATAAGGTTTTTTCTGCCCTTCCACAATTAGCATTAATGATAGACCCCTGCGGTCCTACACCAGGCCTGCTGGCGGCACCTGAGGCAGGGTGTGGGCATGCGTGAGTGGACACACCTGGGCCTGGAGCATATAAGAGCAGAGTCAGTAGATAATAGAGCATGGCGGCAGAGGACCGTGTGGTGGGGTGCAGCAGAGAGACCGAGAGACGCCAGAGAGCCCAGAGAGAGTGAAGATTCATTGACCTGCCAGCCCCCTAGCCCCCCGGCTACCCAGCCTGCTCTGCGCCTGGTTACCTCTCCACAAATGCTGCAGAAAACATTAAAAGCCTGAAAAAGCCACCGAGGGCCCCAGGACTCCTTTACCCATCTGTCCGGATCATAGAGAAACTGCTTCATGTCTTGCTGGTGCTACATATGGTGTGTCCATTTTTATCATCTTCAGGCATCTCCATACCATTTTCCATAAAGGCTGCATCAAATTACATTCCCACCAACAATGCGTGAGTGTTTCTTTTCTTCACATCCTCACCAGCATTTGTTTCCGGTATTTTTGGTAAAGGCCATTCGCATATCACAGGAGTGATATACTAGCTCTTTGAGGTTTTGATGTACATTCCCCTATAACAAGTGATTCTGAACATTTTTTCCCACGTGGCATAGCTGATCTTAAAAAATGCTGATAACCAGATGGGTCTAATCTCATAAATCTTTAAAAGCAGAGCATCTTCTTCAGCTGATGCCAGAAGAATTCAGAGAAATTCTAAGCAGGTAAAAGATCCTGTGCGCTGTTGCTGACTTTGAAGATCGAGGGCAACATGACAGGAATATGGGCAGCCTGAGGGAGCTGAGAATGTGGCCCCAGCAGACAGTGAGGAAACGGGAACCTCAGTCCTGCAATCACAAGGGTGCGGACAGCAACCTGAATGAGCTTGGAAGCAAATTCTCAGGGACTCCAAAACCTTGGCCACGTGAGATTCTGAGAGTTCAGGTAAGTTTGTCTGGAATTCTCACTATAGGCTGTGAGATAATAAAATCATGTTATTTTGACCTAAGAATGTGGCAATTTGTTAGAGAACTCGTGCAAGTAACTAGAGGGAAGAAAAACTAGGTGCATGTCTAATTGTCAACTAATGGGATGTTTTCAAGAAGTTTGGGCTATTTGGATACGCTGAGAAATTCAACAAAATCCGTTAAACGTCCACATCAGGTTTAGCAAAAAGGATGCCACCTAGGGAGGTGGGTGAGCAAGATCTGTTTGTGTGGCATGCTGGGCTCTAAATCTCATTGGTTGGTTTGATCCTTAGTGGGAGATGAAATAATGGAGGTGACAAGTACAGACAGACCTAAAAGTTCCCTGACTGCAGCAAGGGAAAGAAGATACTCTGCAGAACTACCTGAGGGGGCCGGAGGGTTGAATGAGAACTTTTGTTTTAATCTGAACATGATTAAAAACACAGAGGGTGCATGAGTAGCGGGAGAGGGTGAGGACACAGATCAAAGAGGACCAAGTATTTTTCTTGTAAGCTGGGCTTTCTCTTTTGTAAAATGAGGTTTTTTTGGCTGGATGGTTTGTTTTTATTTTTAAGGCTGTCATGTTCCATGAAAATGTCTTACCTTTGGCTAAATTCCCATACTTGCCTCAGGACTTCCAGTTCTTTAGGAACACCCTTTGGTTACTGTCACTAAATTAATGGTTCTTCCTCGTACATTCTTTCGGCCATCTCTCTCCTCAAATACATCCAAACATATGCTTCTAGCCTCACTGCTTCCCAGTTGGGAGACTTTCTTCCAGTCCTTGACATACCCTTCAGAAGACCCTGCCTGCAGAGAAGCAGTAGAAGTAACCTCATCAGCTCAGTAGTTCCTACTAACATGCTTCCATGAAGAACAAGCTTGCTTTCTCCAGGCTTAGAGGCTGGTGTGTCTCCTACACCGGCCAAGGAGCTGGGGCTTGAATGATATCCGAGTGTTCAAAATCTCTTCTGTCTCCATGAGACACTCTTCCACTCTGGATCTTAACGTCTCCCTCAAAACTTTTTACATTCTCCTTGGCTTGTACGAACAAATGGCGTTGGAACAACTAGATTTGGCTTTTAACCGTTGGTTACTCAGAGATAATCATCTTCTCTGTCACTAGAGTAGTGGCATTTATTTTAAAGGTTTATTTATATATGTATACAAGAACTGGGGTGCATGTCAGAGGTGTGGGGGTGAGAGTATTCACCAGAGACAGAGTTGGGAGCAGAACAGGTGGATCCACTGAAATACACTGCTCAGGGGAGCAGCAGGGCAGGCAGGAGAGGTCTGCTGTGCCATGTGGGAAGCTCCCTGGCTAGGGATTGAACTTGTGCTGCAGTGGCTGCGGATAGCTTCACAATGCTGAGACTTAGCCCATTGCGCTACCTGGGAGGCCCTAGAGTAGTAACATTTTTAACTAGGCTTTTGAACTGGTTGCCTGACAGGGAACCATTTTAAAATTGGGCTGAGTTTCTTGTTCTTGTTTCTTTGGAATTCTCTCTATTTTGGATATTAATTCCTTGCCAGAGTTCTGATTTGCAGATATTTTCTCCCATTTTGTGGTTTGGGTTTTTACTCTGTTGATAGTGTCTATTAAATTTTTATGAAGTTCAATTTGTCATTTTTTTGTTGCCTATGCCATTGGTGTCACCTAAAAGAAATCATTGCCAATTCCAGTGTAGTGAAGATTTTGCCTTATGTTTTTTTTTTAATAACATCATAATTTTAGTCTCTGATTTTGAGTTAATTTTTACATATGGTGTTTAGAACCAACTCATTCTTTTGCCTGTGGAAAGTTAGTTGTTCCAGAATGATTTGTTGAAGAGATGGTTCTTCCCCCATTAAATACTCTTGTTGAAAATAATTCGACCCTATTTTTGAAGGTTTATTTTGGTATCGTTTACTTCTCGGCCTTTTGACTAAGATCAAGTGTATTCTGGTATCATTATTTTAGATGGAGGATATAAAAAAATCTATTAGTTTCCTGTGGCTGCTGTAACAAGCACCACAAACTGCATCAAACTTAACAGGCTTACAGGAACAGAAATTTTTCCCCTGCATAGTTCTGGAGGCTGGAAGTCTGAAGTCCGGGTGATAGAAGGATGCCCCCTCTGATGCCTCGGGCAGAACCCTTCCTGGCTCTTCTAGCTTCTGGTGGTTGCCTGCAGTCTTTGTCATTTCCTTGGCTTGTAGCTAATTCACTCCAAGTACTACCTTTGTCTTTGCTGGGCCATCTTCCTTCATATGTCTCTGCCTGTTCTTAGACAGTTAGCAGCCATATTGGATTTGTGTCTATTCTCATGCAGTAAGACCTCTTCTTAACGAATTATATCTGCAAAGATTCGATTTCCAAATAAGGTCACATTCTAAGATTTCAGGTGGGTGCGAATTTCCAAGTTGAAGTTTCCTGACTTGAGGGGATTACATGTCTTCTAGGATATGGGGAGAGGTTACAGTCTATTGAGAAGACAGAGAATCTCTTAAACCCTTTAAAAATGCATAAACCCTTAAAAACCCTTTAAAATCTTAAACTCTTAAAAAATGCTACTCTGGACACATGCAAAATCTGAGATTCTGCAGACAGGGCTTGAAGGCTGCCATTTGAGAACCCTCATAGACCAGAGCAAAATTTCTTCAAGTAAAACTCAAAGCCACTGGATACTCTGGCTGCTGGGTAGAGGCTTGGGCCAGAAGGGGAGAATGCGTGGCAGTAAGGAGAACATTGACAGAGCCTCTCTAATTGTCCAGGCACTGGATGATATATTTTAGAAGATAGGAGTTTGAAAAGTAAATCTTAATTCGAGCTTAAACAGATCTCAGGAATTTCTTGGGGATTCCATTCACCCCCCCAATTTTATCAGTATATAGGAAATTCTTGTGATTTAAAAAAATTTATTTCTTTGTGTATTTATATACATTACATTATTGTGTATTCCCCCTAGGTTTCCTACCACCAATTCACCTATAAACCATCACCACAGTCTCTTGGCTCTTTTCTCCTTCGTTTTGGGCCCTTGCCCTCCCTCTTCCTCTCAGAATGTCTTTTATTTATGGTTACCTGCTAGTTTTTGTTTTTGTTTAATTCCACTCCTAGGAATCTACCCAAAAGACACCAAATTCTTGTGATGTATGTATTAAGGGACACTGACTGGAAATATTTTTAGTGAATTTTCAATTTCTGCCAGAAGGTGGCAGCATTGTCAAACATCAGAAAGCTTGTTGGTGATGCCACTTTATTTGCTTTGGGTCCAGTGGAATTAAAGGCAGTCTTCTCTCCCCCATCTCTGCTCTCCTGCCTCCCTCCTTCATCTTCCTCCTTGCTGGGTTAACTTGGAAGGTGCTGGGAGAAATGGGGCAATGGCCGAAGGGGTTAATACAGGTTTCTTTTATATCCTCAGCATAGAATCTCTCACTTACCTATGGCGCTGATTTATTTAGTGGCTCCCTTAAAGATATCTGGGAGGTGAGCCCTGAATTATGGGGAACTTAGAGCTACTTTCAATGTTTCAGAAAAGCTTTGACTGGTAAAATGTCCATCACATATGCTGGGATGTATTATGGATTCTGGGATAAGTCTGTGTATCTCATGCTGAGCAAAAACGCAGGTGGAGAGTTTAAATGTCTTTTAACAAGCGGTGAAATATTGTTTCTAAATAAACTCAGCCAAGCAATTAAGTTCTTTCAAAAATAGTGGAAACTTGGCCAACACGTATCAAAGCAGGGGTGGGAGTGGGGGAGGGGGGTACTTGGCTTCTTGGTGGAAATGGAGATTGTCCTCAGGCCCTAAGGACGCAGCTGTGATTGAGGCGGTGGGGACAGAGGCAAGAATCCGGGTATGGAGCTCCCGGAGAGCAACTTTGTGACCTCTGGTTGAAGTTCAAATTCTCTGAGCGTCATTCTTCTCATCTTACTGGGTTGTCGCTGGATCAAGTTAAATACTGTATATAAAGAACCTCGCACAGCCCCTAGCACGCAACTGATGCTCAACGAGCTTTTCTGGAATAAATTGACCTAATGGCGCCTGTGACACCAAGTGCCTGAGATCATGGTTTATGGAGACTCAGCGGCAGAGGGAAGGAGGGAAGAACGTGGTGGTCTGGTCCGGGACATTTCCACGGCTGCTTAAAGCAGTTTTGACGGTCTTGGGTCATTGAATGGACTTATGGGCGGCCCCTCCCCCTGGCGTGGCGCTGGCACGAGTGGGAACTGCTCTCCTCACGCAGCTGCCTGAGTGGGGTGAGCTGGCCTCCCAGGCCGGAGGGCATGTTTTCTTTTAATCTGCGTCCCTCCTCGTTGCTGACCAAGTGAGACGGCGATTTGCTGCCGTCTTTTATCTTTTCCTATTTCTATAGAGTTGTCCTCAAACCACAGAGTCTCACGAGACATAGTGGGGGGTGAACCTGAATGTGGGGGCCCTGGACACCATCCTCCAGCCAGCAGCTCTTGACAGGAGGCCTCAGTGCCCTGTCACGTGGGCCTGTCTGTGGGTGACATGAGTGTCCTCACAAGAAGACAGATGGCTTCCCCCAGAATGAATGATTAAAAAGAGAGAGAGACAGGGAAGGGATCTATCTATCCTCTCTCTATCATCTGTCTGTCTGTCTATCTAGCATCTATCTATATCTATCATCTACCTATCTATCATCTATATATCTATCATCTGTCTACCTATCTATCATCTATATACC
Source organism: Scalopus aquaticus (assembly GCA_004024925.1). Taxonomy (NCBI): domain Eukaryota; kingdom Metazoa; phylum Chordata; class Mammalia; order Eulipotyphla; family Talpidae; genus Scalopus; species Scalopus aquaticus. The sequence goes on along the minus strand of PVIJ01021464.1, from coordinate 9,210 downwards.
TATCATCTGTCTACCTATCATCTATCTATCATTTATCTATCATCCATCTATCCATCTATCCATCTATCCATCTATCTATGTATCTATCTACCTATGTATTTATCTATCTACCTATCTATCATCTATCTATCTACCTACCTATCTATCTACCCATCTATCATCTATCTATCATCGATCTATCATCTATCTGTCTATCTATATCTATCTATCTATCATCTATCTATCTACCTATCTATCTACCTATCTATCATCTATCATCTATCTATCATCTATCTATCATCTATCTATCATCTATCTATCATCTATCTGTCTATCTATATCTATCTATCTATCATCTATCTATCTATCTATCTATCTATCTATCTATCTATCTATCTATCTATCATCTATTTACTATCCATAGAGAGACAGAAAGGAAGCGAAGTCGAGGGGAGAGAAGAGAGGAGGAGAAAATCCGCAAGCCTTTTAAGGCCTAGGCAGCGCACACAGCTAGAAGTTGGCCACCAGGCCCAGCTCCCACTGAAACTGCATCTTCTGAAGGGTGGGCTGTCAGAGAATTCATGGTTTACTTTGAGACCACCGCACAGATGGGTAAGCCTGTCCTTGCACATCTTCCGAGGTGGCGTTGCCTTCAGGATGCAGAGCAGGCCCTGGCGGCCCCATGCTCACTCGTTCATTCATTTGGCAAATCTTTATTGACCCCTATACTTGCCGACAACCCCAGCATTGCGTAGTTTCACTCCTGGGATTCTGGAAAGGGTGAAAGAAGACTTTCCACTTAGTAAAACTTTCGAAGGGCTATTTTATAGAGTGACCAAGAAATAGACCCTCTAACCAAGGTACAACCCAACCAACTGCAAATTACAAATGTAGTTGTGCTTGATTCAAGTATATTCCGGGTCTCTTTTGATTTTGGAAATCCTTTGGCTTTTGTAATGGTTGCCTAGCAACCAGCGCTTCGCTCAATTCACACCAGGAGCGTTTGAGCAAGTTGCTCAATAGCATTAAAATTCACTGGGTTCCCAAGCAGCCAAGGAACGCTGGCTGCGGAACCCAGGGCTCCTGACAGTGCAGAAGGTGGGCATGGAGGTGGGAAGACCCAGGAGGAGGTCTGTCTGCGGTTGTGGGGACAGATGCGCACACACGGCTGGTATTGCACCTTACAGGTGGCCAAGAATGACACGGTTCGCATCCGGGCAAGGACAGCCTCTGTTTTCACAGGCCTCAACACTTGCTCCCGCAGCATCTGCACTGAGTCGGGGCTGACTCAGAAAACACAACATGGCTTGTTTGTGAGTAACTTAGAGTCTCGCATCTGTGAACATTCGACCCTTGTATGATTAGAAGCTATAAATTTGAGGGATGTTGGCACTTGGTTAAGTCCAATCCAGCTGCTTCCCCAAATTTGTGCCAGCTCACAACAAGAAAGTCTGATTACAGTCCTTTCTTATATGTGTTGAAATAAATTAAATACCCTAGACATTTATTGAGCACACGCTGTATACAATCTCTGTGTAGATGCTGTTGACGTGAAAAAAGCAGTAATGTCTGGTCTCGCGTTCATTCATTCAATCGATGCATATTTATAAGGGTACAATTTGCCAGGTACTCTGCTAGGCGTTGGGAATATAGATATAAATTAAATGAATGTGTTCCCTTGGAATTCATGATGTAATGGACAAGAGAGAGAAACTCTCCTACTTTTTCTGGGACAGGAGAAGAAAAGAGGGGCTCTCATGCTCACAGGAGGATTTTGACATCTACCTAGGAAATCCAGAGCCTCTAGGATCCCCATTTCTGGAAGCTTTGCTGTTAACCCCACGCTTGATGTGTGGATTCTTACCTTACAGACTCACTGGCAAGCCATACAAGCCCAAGATGTCTGATTTGGCTACAGCAAATAAAAGCACAAATCCTACCCTTCCTCACAGTGATTATATCAATAAAGCTTCCTCTCTTTCCAAGCTCACCCCTCAACCCCTCAGCCCCATTCAAGGAGGACACGGAAATTGCTCACTGCCTTTGCAAATTGCTGCAGCTTGAATGGGCAGGGTGTCCAGTGGGGGTGGGGGGAGGTCATTGGAAGCTTGTGAAGAGGGGAAAGAGATAATCAATGATATGATATCTGTAAGATGAACATGCAGATTGGGGGTAGAGTTCATTGCAATGGAGTGAAATGAAATCAAGGAATAAAAGACATATACATATTTTTATTCTATGTATGTATGTATGTATGTAAGTATGTATCAATCGATTGAGTCATCTATCTATCATCTGTCCATCTTATTGATTAATAGTCCTTCCCTATTTGGATGCAGATGTGGTTTCTTCTCAGTTTTGCTTTGGGCATCATCCTTTCCACTCAAAGTTAAAATGGCTTGGATGGGTTTGTGTCGCCCCCACTTGGATCCTGGAATAGGTGGACTTGGTTTGACCAGTGAGAGTACTCAAAGCGTATTATTCTCTAGCCACAAATTACCAATTACAGAATTTTTGTTGGAACTATGATTGAGACACCCTTTTACCAGTGGGGTTGCCAATTAATAGGATGTCAGCCCAAAATTGTGTTTGTCATTAATGAGGATGGTATGAAAGAGAGTGAGGTCAACCCAGGGGATTAGAGCAAAGATATGAAGAGGGATAGTTGGAAGTGGTGAAGTCCTGGATTCATCCTTGCCTGAAGCCTACATTTCATTTACATTCTCCAACAAATTATCTTTATTAAAAGCAATTTAATTGGAATTGCTATCATTTTTGCAAAAAAGAGCCCTTGCTAATACTGCTCCATATTTCATATAAGTAAGCAGTATCAAAGCTTTAATAAAGCAAAATAATCGAAACTAGGGAAATTTTGAGGACCACAAAAGAATTTGGTGGGCAAAGGAGAGAGGGAGGAGGCAATAAGTTTTCACGTCTCAAACCTGATGATTAGGAGGATGGTGTGTCCTTTACTGAAATAAACAGGTTGGGAAGATGGTCTGGAATGAGGAAAGGCAAGAAACCCATTGCAGATGAGTTGGGCTGCCTCAGCTGATACCCAGCCCGGAGTGGGAAACTTGGGGCTGAAGCAAAGGAAGGAGCCCATTTCTAAAGTGGGAGGCTTCAATTAAAGAAATAAAACAGTGAGAACCATCACAAGGGGGGATGTCGGGAGTGGGTGTCTTCGTTTGCTTGGGCTGCCAGCACACATTTTGGTGTTACTTTATGGCACAGAATGTAATCCATCTTGGTAAGGGGTCCATGGGATCTTGGAAAGGAGGAGCGTCAAGCTGCTGTTAACCCCATGCATGATGTGTGTCCCATAAATGTCTATTTGGTCTAGTTGGTTGATAGTGTTCGAGATTTCCAAATGTACGCTCTTCTATCAACCGCGGAGAGATGGGTATTGACGTCGCAGACTATCGTCGCTGAATTTTCTGTGTATCCTTTTGGTTCCATCACTTTTTCCTTGCCAGGATTTTCAGTTGTGATCGGTGAAGGAGCTAGACCTGGCTCAGTTCACTCCATCATGCCCACTGTAAGTTCTTGTCTTTTTCCTCCACTAGAAAGGGGTCCTCTGAGGCAGGGCTTGTACGCTCTCACCTCAGTGCCTTTTCCGAAGGTGAACTGGATGACTCTTTAAGGACGCACAAGGGCAAGACTTTAACCTGCCACGATGTGCTCATTTTTTAACCAGGGGACGCAGGATGTGGATTATTGCATGTGAACACAAATGAATTTGTGTGGCTGATAAAATGCCAAATGCATGAATTTGCGGCCTTTTTAGGGAGAAAATTTGTGATTTCATTTCCAGAATCTTTTGACATGGCTCATGTCAGACATTAACTTAGGGCAAAGAAATAACGTGGTTCTATGCAGATTATAAAACAAGATCATATGACTTTACAGGGACCCGTGCTTTTACAAGACCTCCACTGTTCTGAGTGAGCCGGAAGCACGGGCTTTTGGACGTTTGTTCGCAGCTGGTGCTGACCCCCAAGAGTGTAGCAGCAGCCGGGTTGCCTGCTGGTCACATGTCCACCTCACTGGTCAGTTCTCAGTGTCACAGCTAAACCTGCTGATGTGACACGTCATGAGTGGCAAAAAGAAGATGTGAAGTGTAGTTAGTGACTGTTAGTTTGCCAGGGCTGCTATCATAAGATACCACAGACTGGGTGGGGGGGGGTAAACAATACAGATTTATTTTCTTGGCTGGAAATCTATGATCAGGTCTTTGACAGGGTCCTCACATGTTTTTTCGTCTCTCTGTGAGTGTCCCTGGCCTCTTTCTGTGTGTCTGAATCTCCTCTTTTTTTTTTTTTAATTTTTAGTTTTTGAATCTCCTATTCTTATGAGAACACCACTCAGATTGGATGAAGGCTCACCCATATAATTTTTTAAAAATATTTATTTATGCATATATGAGCTGGGATGCAGGCCAGAGGTGTGGGGTGGTGAGAAGATTCACCAGAGACAGAGCGGGGAGCAGAACAGGTAGATTGACTGAAATACACTGTTGAAGGGAGCAGCAGGGAGACAGGAGAGGTCTGCTGCGCCATGTGGGAAGCTCCCTGGCCAGGGATTGAGCTCCTGCTTGTGGATGCCGATAGCTTCATAGGCTGAGACTTAACCCCTTGCGCCACTAGGGAGGCCCCGTAACTTAATTTCATTACATTTTTAAAGACCCTGTGTCCAAATGCAGTCCCATTCGAGGTATTAGGCATCAGGACTTCAGACACACTAATATTGAGGGCGGGGAGCCACAATCTAGAACACAACAGTGACTAATTAGAAAATCAGCAAATACAGGATTACACCAATGACAACTCAAATACAAAAAGATAATGAAATTTCCACAAGTACACAAAGGAATTTTGGAATAAAGCATCTTATCTCTGAAATAAGTGTTCATTTAATGTGGTGTTTCCAAGTTTCGATCATCCCTGACCCCACCTGTCCTATTATTTGTTGAATATTTTTAGATTGATTCCTTTATTTTACATGAAAATATTCAAACACAATACTTTATATCACTACCATAATGGAAAATCAGTGCCATTTTCTATATTTAGATGCCGACAACAAATCACTAAGAGTGAAAGTAAGACATTATTAAGTTTTCTCTTGCCAGTCAGAGATGACCATGACACATGTTCTGTTTTTGTAATATGTGATGCGCTATGGCAACATAAATGGGTGGATAGATAGATGGATAGATAGGTGGATGGCAACATAGATGGGTGGATGGATAGATGGATAGATAGGTGGATGGCAACATAGATGGGTGGATGGGTGAATGTGTAGATGGATGAATGGATAGGTAGACGGAAGAATGGAATGGATGGGTAGATGGTAGGACAGATAGATAGATGATGGACGGATGGATGGATGATGGATGGATGATGTGTGGGGGAATGGCTGGCTGGCTGGCTGGTAGGTGGATGGATAGATGGATAGATGCTTGGGTAGTTGGCTAGCTGGATGGGTCAATGGGTCAATGTATGAGTAAATAGAAACAAACTATTTTTCCTTATTCAGTACATCAAGATGATTTGACTTTCTGTCCTACGATGGGCACGGCATTGTCTCTGGAGTCACCGTAATTATGGACTAGAGGAGGTCTAGACCCTTACGGTGCTTTGATTTAACAGCCCATGTAGTAGAGTAGAACCAGCTTTTACCTGAGAGCAGGTTTTGATGGGACTGAAGCTGGGATAAGAAGGCACCTTGAAAAGCTGTATTGCACAAAGATTGTTGGCCATCAAGGCTGTTGCTGGCTGCCGTGGGCTGTCGCTCTCTGCCCAGCCTCTCAGGGCTCCCTCCCCTTCAGGTTGACCTCAACTGGGTGGTAGTGTGAGCTGCTTCTGTGATGTGTTGGAGCCATCTCTCAGTCATGTAACTGTCTATTCCAAACATCTTTACTTAGCATTTAGCGAGAGCCTGACCTTTTCCCACCCGAGGCCATTAGTTATATCAGTGCCTCTGTGTGTGCTCTTAGCCAGAATAAATCCCCGAGTCAGGGGCAATAGATCATGGGCTGATCATTTACGGCCTATAAATTAGAGGCTGGCTGGCAAATCTGGCTTCGGTGCCTGGCTGCTGGCTCTTTAGGTACACAGTGTCACTCTTTTATCGGGGGATGGTGGGAGCAGACTGTTTGGTCTCCTTCTGAACCCCCTGAAAGACAGTATTTACTGGCTATGGAAATACCTTCACCACATGTTTATTTCTTCGAGACACTCTGCCCCAAGCTCATTGGCTCCTTGTTCTTGCCTCTGTCTCGAGCTGTCTGGGCGTTTAATGGCTTGGGTGGGACGCTCTCCACATTTCCAAGGCTCCTCAGTGGCAGCAGAATACTCTTTTAAAAACCCCACCGCACCCAGAGTGTTTGGGGTTTCATAATGGCAAAGGGCGGCTGTCTTCAGCACTCTGGAGGGCGCATTCCTGAGTCCAGGCGTTCCTCTCCTTCCACGGAGCCCACAAAGCCCCATTGACGGGCCACCCCATCCCTGCTCCTCGACGACTTGGCGCCGCTCTTGGGCACCCGCCCCCCGCAGCTGGCCGTCACATCACCTTTGAAAACAGACACACGACTGCCTGTGAGTCTCGGGCCTCTGATGAGCACTGGCTGCGGAAGGTGCTCTTGGGGGCATCTCCGCCAGCTTCAGATATTGGAAAATTTTGCCATATCCTTATTTAAAACTAAAGTCTTATCATCTAACCAGTCCCGGGGCACCTATGTTAGATCAGAGAGGCAGCACGGTGGTCCAGGAAGGTGGGGAGCAACTTGGAAGGAGCTGTGGCAATTGGGGTGTGCCAGGGCTGTGGACATGAAGGGATCTGAGGGGCCATCTGGTCTGACGCTCCCCCAAAGTCAAGACTCCCCACCGCGGTGCCGACAAATGCTCAGCAGCCTCTGTCTGAGTGCTGGGCTCTGCCTGGACCCCAGCCTTGGAGAACATCTATTGGCTGCTCGTTGGAGCCTGTCATTCTCATCTGTGCCTCCTCTCCCCCCGGCCAAACTCCCTGGGCTCTGCCATCACAAGGCAAGAGAATCTTTGGAAACTAGATGAATGGGCTGGAATGGAACCGCAGGTCCCACTTGGGCTGCCCTGAGCATCCCCATCTGTTGTCCAGTTACACCGGTCAACAGTGAGACCATAACTGACTTAAAAAGGCCCTAATCTGCGCTATCTTGGTGTGCTGAACATGAATATAACCCTGAAAATTTTTTATTAGCTCTCGCTTTGAAGATATTTCATAGAATTCATTTTATATGTTTCACCGTGTAAATTTATCCAGTAGGACTGCAACAACATCCTCAATCAGCCTAGAATGATGTAATATTGCATCTCATTGCATAATCCCATCATGCACGCATCATCCAGAGGTGATTGCATCATTTTCTGATGCAATGCAATACTACTGCCAGGCGGCGGCTGAAGTAAGCTGACGTCAGCAGCGCACTATATAAAGCTCTGTCGGAAAGGTTGAACATTGGAAATATTTCAGACATTGTGCAAGACAGTTTAAGTTGCTGTTATTATTTTATCCATTTAGGCACAATACAGAACAGTCATGCCTCGAAAGTGCATTAATAGCGTGGACAATTTCTGCTCTATTTGTGGGGAAGTGACATTTGCCAACCAGAAGAAAAGTATCACTTCTCCAGTGAAGAAGCCTTCTCATCTTTACTTCGGATGCAAGGCTGGTGACCAAGACAATCCTTGGGCCCTGCATCTATGCTGTGCTACATATACAACACAGCTTTCACAGTGGTTCAACGGCAAAAGACTCCATCGTGTGGAGAGAGACAAGCAACCACAGAAAAGACTGTTACTTCTGCTTGGTGCCTCCTCCTTCCAGTGGAATAACGAAGCAAAAGAAGTCGAGAATTGTCTACCCAAGCATTCTGTCTGCATTGAGATGACTGGTTCAACAACTTGCTGCAGGGTGATATGAAACAAGCATGGAATGCTTTTCACCTAGTGTCTACAAACTTTCTTGGGAATGTTAGGGCAGAAAACTACAAGGAACTAATAGAAGACATGCTGGTGCAGTATCAGAAACTTGGCTGCAATATGTCTCTAAAGATCCACTTCATTCCCATCTGGATTTCTTCCCTGAAAACTGTGGTATGGTTAGTGATGAACGTGGCGAATGTTTTCATCAAGATATCACATCCATGGAACAAAGATACCAGGGAAAATCACCCACTGCAATGCTGGCTGACTACTGCTGGGCACTCCCCAGAGATGCTCCTGAACAGCTGTACAAGAGACAAGCGAAGAAATCTAAGAAGTAGTCTATGACTTGATTTTTTTACAGGCATTAACCGTAGGCCTATTACTACTGGCATGCATTTCGTGATGTAAACATCCATTTATTGCAGGTTACAAAAAAACTAGAGCCAAAATTAGAATTTGACTGTCATATTCGTGTTGAGCACATACAAATGGATAGGAAATGACTCATTTTATTTCAGTAACATGACTTTTGCAAAAATTTGTTGGCCAGTGTTTTCTGGCTGCGGAGGAAAGTGTCAGAGCACCTGCCACTCACTCTTCTGTATCTGTGCACCCAAGTCGTTGCTCTCAAATTGGAGACACCGCCACCTGCCTTGTCCTGTCAAGGTCTCTGCAGGGTTGCTCGCCTCATCCCTGAGCCCTTGCCCAGTGCTTCAGGCCTTGCCAGCTGCCAGCAGCCCTCCTGGACCTGGACTTGCATTTCTGAGTGTACATCGCTCCTGATTTCCGTCACCTGAGGCCACTCTGCTGGCGCCGTCCCCTGCTGGGTATGCCTGCCCCTGAGCCAGCCTGCTGTGCTGGATGCCCCTGAGGAAGTGCCCTCGGTCATCAAAAGATGTTCATTTCTAATCCTAGACTGTCCTGGGCATCTGTCTGTATCACCCCGCTCTGCTAAGCAGGGCTGTTCTTAAGCATGTACTGAAAAATGAGGATGAACCTCCTGAGGTGAGAAGTGTATTTAATGATAAAATGTGCTATGCACTGAATAAGTGCTACAGGGCAGACACTTGGCCTGTCTCTTTCGTGCATCAGATTCCCCAAAGCCTACTGGGTAGGTCTCCTCCTTCGTCCTTCCCCTCCCTCTCCTTCCTCCTCCTCTTTTCATCTAATCAATCCTAAGATTTCTCTATTTAGCCCCAATAGAGGGATCCTCCTCCTCCCTCCTCCTCTTCCCTCCTCCTCTTCCTCCCTTCTCCTCCCTCCT
>PVIJ01021463.1:0-18422 GCA_004024925.1 Scalopus aquaticus | reverse complement strand
GTGTGAGGGAAAGAGGGGTCAGGGAAGAAGCCAGAGTTGTATCCAGGCAGAAGCAAGAGGCTGGCCAGGCCTGCCTGTCCTTCCTGCTCCGTGCAGTCTTGACTTCTCGGATGTCCAGGAAGAGACTAGATGAGGCAGGTTGCCCTGCCTCGGGGAACTGTTCTCCACCTGAGGGAGCCATGTGTTTACCCAGCCACAGGTCCTGTTTTAATGGTGTTCTGTGGGCATACTGAGGTGGAGGGGGAGGGTTTTAGCTCCCTGCTTCCCCAATAAAGGATAAAGTGGGATGCAGCTGGGCCCAAGCCCACAGACAGGCGCTAAAGGACAAAGGGGCATGGGAACAACTTTCTGTCCTGCAAATGAGTCCCTGGAGTCAGTGTGCTGGGGGTCTAGTTGTGTCTGTCCCAACTTTCTGGGGTCTGGAAAGATGAGATTCTAAATAACCAGCCTGAGGATAGGTCAGAGGATAAGCTGGTTGAGATCCTTTCGGATTCTCACATTCCACAATGCGTATATTTCTATTGAGCACCTACTCACCTGCTCGTGTACACGAACACACTGTGCAAGGCACTAGGGATGGATGGTAGGTACACAAAGCGATCTATGTCCAGACTCTGTTGTCAGGGGCTCACCATGGGTATGAATGTGATAAACACATGTTAGAAATGGCAGCAAGAGGACTCTTGAGATACAAGCCCATAGTGTAAGTGATGCCACCAGGCAGCACCAGCATATACAAAATGAATTTATGGCCAAAAAATGAGGCCAGACCCCTGAGGAAGAGGCTATCCCTGCAACTGAACTTGGGCAAGGCCTCAGGGGGTCAGAGGCTAGGATATTTCAAGAATCACATTAGCCTTCAGCCTGTAGCTGGACCTAAACCCGCCCACCAAGGTTAAACACAAACATGCACCCGTACGTTCATTGAAGCACTGTTCACAATAGCAAAGGTATGGAAGCAACCCAGATGCCCAAAAATAGATGATTGGATCAAGAAGATGTGGTACATATACACAATGGAATACTATTCAGCATTCAAAGAAGATAAACACATGCAATTTGCAGTGACATGGATGGAATTAGAGGGGATCATACTCAGTGAAATAAGCCAGAAAGAAAGAGAAAAATATCGAATGGTTTCACTTATAGCAGGACTATAGGGAGGCCGGGTGGGAGAGAGACAATGGTAGGGGGGGGAGGCGGAGGGAGGGAAGGAAAAGCGTACAAAATGGAATAGAAAAGAACACAAGGGACCATGGAGATGGATCACGGGTAAATTGGTGGTGGGCTACCCAAGGGGAATACAAAATGTAAAAGACATAAATAACAATAAAAAAAAAACAATGTGTTTTAGCTTTGTCTCAAACTAAGGCTGGCACACACGCTTTCTCTATCTACAGTCTTAAGAAGACTCATGTTACACCCACCTCCTGCCTGGTGTTTGCCCCCAGATGCCACTAGACCCTATCCATCAGGTTTCTCAGTCATTGGCTAATACAGCCTCTGCCCTGATATGATCACAGAGACTTTCTTAGTGACATAGAGAAAATCTGTTGCCTAAATCCAGTCCTGATGCCAGCTTATGGCAGGGGCTGGGCGGGGTGGCTGGGAAATGTCTGCAGGTAGAGAGGCTGTTGATGGGCTCTAATGCCATCTTCCTGGAGTCGGAGGATGGTAAGCACTCTGCAGAACATTCTGTTTCGCCTGTCCATTAAACTAAAGGGAAAATTAAGGGCCAGAAATCAGTGGCTCCTCCAAGGTCACACAGCTTTTGCTGTCCTCTTAGGAGGAAGCTAAGACAAGCAGAGGGCTCTCCCTGAGTCTGCCAGCTTGGGAGTAGTCTAGAGCTCCTCCAGATAGCCTGTGCCCTGCTGGAGGTTGGGATGGGGTGCTGTTGGCTTTCACCCTCTTTAGGCTGCTGGAAGACCAGAGTAGCATAGGACAGCCTCTCAGGCAGGGTGCTCTTCTTTCCCTCTCTTCCAAGGCTTGGAGCCCTACTTGGTCCTCTCCCAGTGACACAGCTCTGGGAGATGCCAGCCCCCTGCAGTGTGGGTAGAGCAGGGTGGAGACCAGGGAAGGACCCATCCTCCCATACCCATACCCCAATTATGGAGTCTATTCTGACCCAGTTTGGGGTTCTTCTCACACACCCACACTGATCCCCAAACATATGTGCGCCTATCTCCACACATGCATTGGTTTAGGGGTGGGGGTAGGGGAGGGGGGGAGTGGTAATAAGGGAGCCCCTTCATGGTTGAACATTTCTACTGGCCTACTTGGTGTTCACACAACACAAGAATCACAGTCAGCAAGCAGCGTTTCCCTGGGCACAGCCCAGATCATGCTTACAGCCCCGGGAGGAGCTCAGACTATGCAAGTGAGGGAATTAATGAACACACACCAGTGCCTTTCTCATGTAGACTGAGGCAGATGTGGACTAGCCCAAGAAATGATGCCTATGGTAGTTCTTCTATGAAGCTAGAGAGTATTGTTTGAAATGGGTGCCCTCCAGACCTCTGATAAGATGCCTCCACATTCACACATTCCTTTCTGTCCCTTAGTCTCAGGAAGCTCCAGGTTATGTGATGTATCCAGCCAGCAGAGCCAGAACCTGAGCCCCAGCTTTGTAGCTTTGGGCCGGAGGTCTCACAGTACCCTGCTCTGTCTCTCCTGGGTGGAGAGCTGCTTTTGGAATGTCACTAGGCCAGGGGCTGGGGAGCAGGCTGTGGCAGGCTGCCCAAGACACTGAGCAATTTGGCCCACCTTCCTAGGAGGTGCTGCTCCTGCCCAGGGCACCCTTGTTGACTCACAGGGCACAAGCCAGGGTGAACTTTGTTCTTCAGGTTAGGCTCTTCCCATTTTCACTAAGGGTTAAACCTAGAATTCCCTGAAAAGCAAAGTTGACTTAGACAACCTGGATTGAAATCCCAGCTCTGCAACTCACTAGCTTGTGTAAGTTCATTAACTTCTCTGTACCTCTGTTTCTTCAACTGTAAAGTGGGTGGGCTATAAAGTAACAGTAACTCTTTCACAGGTTGTTGGGGGTCACATGAGGATATATATATATATATATATATATATATATATATATATATCACAGAGACTTTCTTAGAGACACAGAGAAAATCTGTTGCCTAAATCCTGCATCCAGTGGCTGTATATATATATATATGTGTGTGTGTGTGTGTGTGTGTGTGTATATATATATATATATATATATGTATGTATGTGAAATACTGAATAAAGCAGGGACTGGCAGATGTAGGTGCTCACGGCAATCAGTGATTCAAAATATATTAACTGTGTGTCTCCTGAGTGCCAAGCTCTGTGCTAGACATCATATGTATCATCAACATTTGACAGAAGTAGGCACTGGCAAAATGCAGCTCTCTGCCCACCTGTGTCTATGCAGGTGTCTCTCTTTTCCTAATAAACCCTTTAAACTGTAGAAACAAAACAACCCATTTGACGGAAGTAGAGTATAAAGTAGAGAAGAGCCAAGAAGAAAAAGAATAGTCAGTGCTGCCCGCCAGCCTCTCGGAGCCCGCCCGCAAGAATGCTGTGTAATGGGCCTGTCTGCTCTCAAGTGTCCATCTCTCTCAATGGGATCCTGAATGCTTCCAAGGACCTGTGGTAAAATGCCACCCAGTTCTACAGGAGGTGAATCCAGAGATGGTAGTATCAGGGAGCAGGGTTCCCAAAAGCCTCGGACTGCCAGGGTAGGGAAAGGCTACATCTGTGGGACAAGGAGCGCAACCTCCCCATTGCCTGACATGTAATTCCCTCCTCCCTGGCAGCAGGGCATCACGCATTAGAAGAAGACACAGGTTGTGAGAGCCCTATGCCCACTGGAGGGAAGGATTACTCGGCTGGTAAATCCTGCCTCCCCTATAATCCTAGAGCTCAGTGAAAGAATGCTAAGCTGGACTCCCACTCACCAGCCCGGACCGATTTCACATTGAAGCAACTCCCCAAGCTTTATTCCTCTTCATTCTCTTGAACCCTTTGACAAGATTCCCTTATTCTTCCTTCCTCAATTCAATCAACCATTAAATGAGACATGTCCCTCACACACACTACCAACTCCGCGATTCTATTCCCCAAGAAGATTCTATTCCTTCTGTTTGACTCTCTTCTACGGAAGCAAACTGGGGGTCCTGTGCTGTTTCCTGATTGATCATAAGCAAGGTTCTGGCTCAAAAGAACTACTTAAAGGTTCAAAAGAAGCTCCTAATTCTCTTTTGAGCTGTGGAGTATATTTTCAAGGAAGCTAGCCTGATGAGATGCATGTAAAGCCCGTTACTTCTGAGCCTAACTAAAGGCCTTTAACAATTAGGGTGGGAAGTGGAGCCTCTACTAGCAGAGGAGGTATCAGAAGAGTCTGTGGTGCTGGCAGAGCCCCTGTGTACAGTGTGTGCACTGCATAACTCCGGGGGGGGGGTGCCATTCACATTATGGCACCACTACAATCATACAATGCAGTGGCTCTGAGCTAGCAGCCGCCTGCCTTTCCGCAGAAGCTGCCAATGGATTCCTAGAGCCAGGCACTCCTGCCCAGTTTTCTTTGTCCCCTTTCTCTCCCTAACCCTGCCCTCCTACACCCAGGGCTACCTTAAATGGGCTTTCAGAGGAAATCTGCCCTATAAAATCCTCAGGCCACTCAAACCAGCACACGATCTAAAGCTTTCCATGAATCCTGTAGGGGCAGGTCCTACAGAATTTCAAATCTTGTGTTTTCTTCTGTTGAGCAAGAAAGGAAGGAAGGGGGAAGTGGTTGGCACCAGTACAAGGAGACAGGTGGGCAGCCCTCTGCCAGGGGGTCAAGCAGTCAGTCATTTATCCTCACCCACAGAGCTGGCTATTAGAAGCAGGTGGAGGATAGGAAGTAGGAAGAATTCTTTCATTTTTAAGCCTCTGCTGATCTGATTAAGCATTACTTTCCCTCTGACCTTCACCAATTCCACTGTGGAAGATCAAACTGCCAGCGAGTCAGAAGGAGGTCTGGACCAGTGACACATGGATTCCGGATGGGCCGCTGCTTGCGGCCACCCGCTCACTGCTGTGGCCACAGGGCTGCTTCCCAGGCAGCGGCAGGAGACTGCAGCTAATCTGCGCTGGGCCTGCAGGTGCAGCCGAAAAGGCCTCGCTGGAGGCTCCAGGCTTCCTTCACCACCACTGCCGGGACCAAGTCGTGGGTGGGGCGAAGACTGAAGCCGAACCACCCACTCGAGGGCCCAGGCCACTCGGCCCCAGGCAGGACCTGGCAGCCAGCGATTCCTTCTGATGAATTACAACGTACCAGTTTGAGTTTTGAGAGAAATAGTCACTTGCGTCACGATAACAAAAAGATCCATATCTCTGCTTCTTCCCATCATTTGGCTGGCATCATATAAAGCATGTGTGTTTTAAACACATTTCTAAGGAACTTCTGGATACACGCAATTTAAGATGACAAAGGTCACAGTGTGGCTGTGCTGTATCAGGTGTGTCGGATCAGGGCGTTAGGGGAATGAGGAGCAAGAGCCAGACTCGAACAAGAGGCTTTTTGAGAACCGGCGTCAGAAAGCACCAGGTGCTGGGGACCACTGTTCTTCTCCAGCCCATCGGGTCCACCCTCCACCTCCCTTCTACGCCCCCTGTTCTCTGGGTCCCAGCCACGCCCTCTGCCCGTCCCTCCTCACTCCGACTTGCCCCTTCCCGCCGCCTCGGGTTTCCCCTCTGATCTACAGGTGCCGGTAAACAAAGTGCTGCAGCGACGCCGGGAAGTCCGCAGCAGCCTCCCCGCCTCCCACCCTGCAAAGTTCCGCCCAAGGTTAAGCCGGGTTTTGGGCGGCCGTCCGCCAGGAACCCCCAGACCCAGCTTCTGGGCCCTCCCCTATGCTTTTTAAGCCCAGGGAGCTAGGGTCTCCCCTCCGGCGAGAAGCCGCTCCCAACTCCCCTCCCCCGCCCTGCGCTGGGCCGGGCTCTCTAGCGAAAGGTTCCCGAAAAGCAGCCTTCGTCCATGCTCGCGCCGCTCTCCACCGCGACCCCGGACCTGGCACTAACGGCCACCCGGTTATTTTCACCGCCGTGGCAGGCCCCCACTTCCTACCCCTTCCGCCTCCCCCCCCCCCATTACGGGCACGCCTTTCAATTCTCATTCTAATGAGATTGCTAGGACTACCCTCCTTCCTGAACAAACTCAAACCCCAGCCAAGGGTCCGGTCCTCTTCTGTCTACCCCTTCCCCAAAGCCCAAGGTGGGAACAGAGGGCACTCGCGCTAGGCGATGCTCCCTTTCCCGCCGGCCCCACCCAGACCTGCCCCTTCCGCAGTACCCCGTATGTGGAGCCTGCAGCATCCACCCGGCTGGGTGAAGGCCGGGGGCGGCTCACCCAAAAAAAGGAGGGGGGGAAAGAGTAGGTCGGGCCCCCAGCCGCAGTGCCCCCCCCCCCATACACACCCTCCTGCATCCCGCACCCCTCTCCAGCCCGCAGAGGAGATCCTATTGGGAGCGCGCCCTCTGAGCGACTCCTTGCCGAGACTCGCCCGTGTGAGGTTGTGGGTCCCAAGTTCGCCACCTCCCGGGTCAGGGGTGTGGGGAACACGGACGGCGGGGAGCGCTTAGGTTTGTGACGGCTACCGCTGCCCAAAGCCAGATGGGTGCGCGTTGTTTACTCTCGGTGCAGTTAGCCCGCTGGGCTGCGGGAGGCTGTGGCTGCGACGTGCAGCCGCCGCTCCCCGCGCGGGGGTCTGTGCTCCGAATCTCCCTTCACAAACCCGTACTCCCGACCCTCGGCCCAGCAGACTCACGTCTCGGAAGCGGTTCCAGTGCTTGATCTTGCCGCTGTACTGAGAGATGGACGACAGCCATTGCTCGTCCTCCATGAAATTGCCGGGGGTCTCGCCCTCCTTGAGCCCTTTGGCGTCGCCTTCGGCCAGGGCGGCCGTGGCGAGGAGCAGCAGCGGCAGCGCCAGCCGCCCGCAGCCCGGGGCGCGCATCGCGGTCTGGGTTCGACCTGGCGGAGGTCTTGATTCCTGCAGTATTTTAGTGTTCTTTCTCCCTCCCCGCGGCAAGCGAAGCAAACGCGGTCGTCTTCCTCAGAACCTCCTCCAGCGGTCTGACTCCGGTGACAGCCGGATAGTGGGTCTTGGCTGAAATGTGACCTGGTTAGGAGATGCACTTGTCTGAAAAAGCCCAGCGCTGGCCGCGGAGAGCGAGAGAGAATCAGAGAGGCTGCGCCAGCAGGGGCCGTGTCTGTAACTGTAGCATCAGCATTACGTTTGACATCATCATACCTGGTTAAAAAAAAAAAAAAAAAAAGGAGGGGGTAGATTTCAAAGGGAAGCGGTAGATCAGAGCTCAAAACGCCAGTCAGCTGCCGCAGAGCCCGGCCCAGCCCAGCTTAGCACTCAGGGAGTTGCAAACCAAGGAATCGGAATCTGCTGAAGTCCCTGCTGTTTTACTAAGGGTGGAGAGCAAGAAGGGCCCCCCGGGTCTCCCCAGGGAACATGGGATTGGAGGGAAGACACAAAACTCTGCAATTTCAAAGCCTGCCAGGCTCAGGTGTCTAAAAGAAAATTTGGCCACACTCTCTCTCCTCTTGCCTCCCCCCCAGGAGCCGGTATCACAGCCCTGACAGCTGGCTGCCTGAGTTATGGCTCTATAGTAAACGGCAGCTTTCATAAGACAAAAGCCATCTAACAACTGGCTGCCTCAGAACTATTGCTCCCCAACCCCACATGCTCTTTTCAAGGGAGGCCTGAGCACTGAATGGCTGGTAAAAGAGGCAGATGTCCTTTTCCCCAAGCAGCTGTTTGAAGGCTGTCACCCCTTTTGTTAACTCTTCCTAAGGCAAACTTAAGGCAAATGTCTGACCATTTCACCTGCCTTGAGGTTGCAAATTTGAGAAAAGCACATTTGTTCAGGGTTGAGCAACCAACCTGATTTCAAGTTGATTTTAATAAGTCACTGGGGAAGGGAGGTGCAGAGCTGGTTTTGTTTAAGGTGTTTAGGTTTTTGTTAAAATCGAGACCCTTATCACTGCCTGTAAGAAATGTGTTGACATACCAGCTGGGAACAACACTGCAGGCTGGACACAGTCCCAGGATCAGAGCAGAAACGGGGAGAAGTTTACATTACAAATAAATTGAAGAGGAAACAGATAATCTCACAGGACAAAACTGTGAACTTTTGGGACACAAGCCCTAGGTTGTGTTTTTATTAAAATAAAATTTAAAAAAAAAAAACTTGGTTTCTGAGATCTTAAAAAAAAAATCAAAGGTAATGAAAAACAGATCTTAATCAGTAGGGAAAAACACAGGTTACAAGGTTCATAGTTACCCTGAGTCTGGCCTGCCTGGGAATTCTGAATCCTTCTATGACTTAGGTTGGGATCCCCTTGGGAAAACAGAAAACAATAGCTCTCTTTCCGGTGTTTTTTTCCCTTTGTAGTTAGAGGTGGTGCTGCAATGAGGCCTTAGTCGTGATGTCTTCATCTCACAGTAAATACGGCAGGCTTGCTGGGTTGTACAGTGGTGCTGTGTGAGAGAAGAGCACAGCTTAGGTTGTCACAGAGACTGGAGACAGAATCCCACTTATTAGCTGGATTCTTGGACAAGTTATCAATCATTTTCTATCTATATACTAATGATAATACCACCAATCGCAGAAAATTGCTGTGAAGCTCACATAAAATTATATACTAGGTGCCTAAGCATAGGGGATGCTTAAAAAAATTAAGTTCTTGCACGAGGCAGCTATGATGTGTCATTGTTCTAGAGAAGTACTAAATTTTTTTCACATCATTTTATGTGATCATCAAAGATCATCCCATCTTTTCACACCATTTCAATCCTAATCTTTTAGTAAAGTTAATCATGTATCTCCCAAGGCACTGAGGAGGTAGATCATAGATATCATATCCCTCCTATTCCATTACTATCTTACAAAGTCTCTGGTCTTCCAGAATTACCAATATTACCCAATAAAGTCTGGAAAGGTATTGACAAGATGCCCATCAATAAGACGGTAGCCAGTTCCAGAAATTTGACGTTTCCCACACTCCCTGGGCGGTTCCTCCAATGGAACTTACCTTCTGCAGCATCTTCAAATTGGGCAGATATTAACCCTGATTTGCTCCAAATCAACAGCAGCCCAGATTATTAGTTAAGTCAATTGCAAAGCAATTTAGAAGGGAGAATCCAAATTTCCAGGTTACTGGTAAGAGAGTTGTAAGGAAGTGGGGAATAATTATAGTTTATAAACAAGGAAGGATTTTTCTAAATTTCAAGAGAATTATTAGTTCACCCTTTTCAATCCATTTGTCTTCAAAGCTGCTGTGTACATTTGTTAAATGGTACAGGTCTTATGCATTTTCTTAGCATTTAATATTTAATAGTATCAGATGAAGGAAATTTAGTTTCCAAAAGAGACTCTTAAATTTAACCACATCTCTAAAAACATTTAATCTCATTTCCAGATGACCTCACAAGCATAAAAAGACAAAGGGACAAAGATGTTCAATTCAGAATTGTTTATAATAGCCAAACCTGGATCGCTTCTCAGCCTTTTGGCTAAGAACAAGTGTATAATAGCCAAACCTGGAAACTAACTCCATGTCCATTGGTCAGGGAACCACTGAGTTAAATTAGAATATATAGACATAATGGACCGTTGTGTGGACATAAAAATAACACAAATCTTTTATCTACTGACAACCAATGTGATCCATTCCATATTGCTGAGTGAGAAAAGCTCATTACAGAAAGATATATAACGTGATCCCATTTGGAAGGATGCATAATAGTATAGCAGTTCTCAAACTCTCTGGTCTCAGCTAAGGACCCCAAAGAACCTTTGTCTGTGTGGGACACAGATAATTTACTGTGCTTTAAAATAAAACTAGCCTTTCTTCTCAATTTTGCTGTGAACCTAAAAACTAAGATTTTTTTTAACCTAAGAATTTAAAAATTTTTATTTTAAATAACAATGAACCCAGTACAGAATGAAAATTATAAAAAGAAAAATGTTATATCATCCCCCCCCAGTAATAGTGCCATTGTTTTACATTTTTGCAAATATAGCGAATAGTTTTATTTGTTAACATCACAGACTGAGTGGTTTAAAGAACAGAAATTTATTTTCTCAAAGTTCCAGAGGTTGGAAGTCCAAGATTAAGGTGTTGGTAGATTTGGTTTCTCCTGAGGCTTCTCTTCCTGGCTTGTAGATGGGAGGCCTCCGATTGTGTCACACATGCTTTCCTCTGTGCATCCTGATTTCCTCTTCTTTATATGTATACCTCTACCTCATTTTTGCATAATCACCTCTTTAAAGACACTATCTCTAGATTGAGTCATATTCTGAGATACTAAAGGGCTAGAACTTCAATATGTGAGTTCCTGGGAGCCATAGTTTATAACAGCAGGTGTAGTTGAAAACAGCTAGTAAGAGCACAGAAGAATTAGAAGCAAACTGAATTACTCTTTAAGAACATGCATTTATATCCTGAACCTACCCGAACTTACACAATTCTAGAAAGCACAAAATATACAGATATTCCATTAACTATCAGATTGACGATGTTACCATGTCCTGTCACCTCTGGAAACTCCACTGTATACTCATGATAAAATGAGAGTTAAAAAAGGCAAGTAATACCTTAGTTTCTTTGATGAAAATAGTATGAACTGTAAAAGCTTCTCAGGGATTTCCAGGGGTCTACACCACATTTTACCAACTGCTGGTACAAGTTTTATGACAAGGCAAATTTTTTAACCTAGTTGAGCCTCACTTTGTAAAATGAGGATAGTGGTAATAGCAATTTAAGTGGATTGTTGTATTAAATGAATACACAAATAACAAGTAACACAAATTTGAGCATTCCAGTAATATTAGCTGTTATTATTTGTGAAAAATGACTTAAAATCAGGCCTCCATGTTGGCACAAGGGGTTAAGTATCAGCACTATGAAGCTATCCACAGCCACTGAAGCATGAGTTCGATCCCAGGCTAGGGAGCTTCCCACATGGTGCAGCAGACCTCTCCTGCCTCGCCTGCTGCTCCCCTCAGCAGTGTACTTCAGTAGATCTGCCTGTTCTGCTCCCCACTCCGTCTCTGGTGAATCTTCTCACCCGCTGCACCTCTGGCCTAAACCCCAGTTCTTGTATGCATACATAAATAAAATAAATCTTAAGGAAAAAAAAGGCAACCCTGCAGGCACCAATATATTTGATGCAGCTATACCAGTGAACAACTTGATGGTAACACTATATGCCAGTACACACCGAGGAAAGGGGCCAAACTAAAACTTTTGGATACTAAAAGAAAAGCAGTTATCAGAATTTATTCACAAATGATTTGTGAAGTCACAACTGATACGGAAATGCCTTAGCACAGCTCTCACAAAGTAGTGGCCTTACAGCGTTCAGATCAGACTTCTCAAACAGAAACTAGGACTCAAGAATAAGAAATGAAGGAGAGAGAAAGAAAGAGAAGACATGGAGGGAGGGAGGATGTGAAGAAGGAGAGACAAGAGGCCATGGCGAGGCTAGAACTCCCCAGAGGAGCATATGACAGGGCTAAGGATTGGAGCAAAGCTGCGCTGGGAGCATTCACTTCGCTGCTCCAGCTCAAATAAGGAGTATCTTCTGCTGCTGACATTCTCCCAGGGAACTCTGCACAGTCGTGTTGATATAATCACTGTTTCAACTGTTCAAACAGAAGTATACTACAATACTCCATCTCCATCAGGGATATGGGCAGGTGAGGGTTAGGGAAGGGTTAAGAAATCAAAATCTAGCAAACATACAAAGGTACCAATTTCAGAAGAAAAAGGACAAAAGTAAAGGTCAAAGTAAAAACCTTAAAGGTCGTTTTGCTAAAGATAAAATTCTGACTAGCAAAGAAATTGAAAGCAGGGTCTCAAAGAGTTATTTGTATACTCATGTTTATAGAGTAGTAGTTATACAATCCAAGAAGTCGAAGGAACCCCAAGTGACTACTGACAGATAAATGGCTAAAGAAAATGTGGCACAAACATTAAATGGAATATTATTCAGTCTTAAAAAGGAACTCCTGTCACATGCTACAACACAGATAAATTTTAAGGATATTAAGCTAAATAGAAAAGGCAATCTGTACAAAAAGACAAAAAGAAAAAAATGGTGTGATTCCTCTTACAAGAAGTGTCTAAAATATCAAATTTCTAACCAAGTGATAAAAACAAAAAAGAAAGATTGCCAGGGGAGGAAGGAAATGGGGAGTTGTTTACTAGGTATAAAGTTTCAGATCTGCAAGATGAAAAATTCTGGAGATTTTCACAACAATATGAATATACTTAACACTACTGAATTGTACCCTTAAAGATGGTTAAGATGATAAATTTTATATTATGTGGGTTTTTTGCCATAATAAAGAAGAAATTCCAGGTAGTGATTAAAAGTTGGGGTACAAGAGAAAAAGATAATTACAGATATCTGATCTAGGTAGAAGATTTAATAAAATCATATCTTTAACTTTCCTTTAAAGTAGAAATATAGAAGAATTTAATGACTAGGGCAAAATCAGTATGTATATAAGAAATAATACAAATCTGAGTTCCAGTGGGTTTCAGAAGTACATTTCCAGAGAAGAACTTCAAGAAGAAAGGTAGTCCCTGTGAAAGATGAGCAAGCCAAGGGTTATAGGCACAACTGCTTGTGCCCACAACCATCTTGGTTGAGAGTCTGATTAGAGGTAATAGTATCCATAGGGAACCACCCAGAAAAGGCATCAACCAAATTTCCACAACTCTCCTTGGCAATTAAAACAAGATGCTTTTCCTCTGCATTGAGTAGAAGATGTTCAATTCTTAGTGCTTCTCAGGATCCACCTCAGGAGAAGTCAACATGTCCACATGAGGCATAGTTTCCAAAGCTGTCTACTGTGAACCTCTGAGAGATGTGAATTGAATTGAGCTTTAGGGTACCAAAGTAGAAGTTCTCAAATTGCTGAAAAGGAAGAAAAACAATCTTAATAAATATTCAATTACAGTCAAAAATATTAAGCACCAGATTCTCCTATGAAAACACTACAATAATCTCAACAAGCCTCCCAGTTTTTCTTTTTAGTATTTATTCTGAGAAATGATTCTGGAGAGAAGGGATGGCAGTGGGAGTGAGAAAAGACAGCAGCCCTTCTCTCTGATTGATTTTAAAGGCTCCTTTGATAAAGTGTACTAGAGAAAGCAGTCTGTCAATTCTGAAATGTATCAGTTGAGCAGATATGACCAAGAACTTGTAACAAACATCCTGGGACCCTACTCTGACACGCTGGTCGTCATCTTTAGTTACTGACCACGTAGGATCGAGTTTTGTTTCAGTCAGTATAGTATACATTCTTCTATGTAGTCAACAACATTTATTAGAAGCACTGACTAAAAAAAATAGAAAATAAGATTCCTGACCTACAGATGATACTGACAACCTAGGAAGGAATACAGAACACTTACACATGCACAGTCAGAGGAACACTTCTATGAGATCATATAACCAGTGCAAATGATAATATTTATCAAAAACCTTTTATTAGACTTGGATTCTAGCCAGTATCCTAAAGTAAATGCTCTTTACTGCAGTTCTTCACTTTAAAAGCTTTTAAGTGTATCAGAGGGCGGGGTGAGCAATATTCTGAAAGGGATCTCCTCTTTTGATTATTATATTTATAAAGCAGAATTCAAAATGATATCAGAATTCATCCCAAGAAAAATTAAGCCACACTGCTTAGATAAGGGGTGTCAATGAGTAAAAGGTTCACCTCCTGTTAGGGTACAAGAGTTTCTCTTTCTTAAAATGTCAATAAATGCCAAGAAAGTCTTTCAATACATGTTCCCAACATTGCATTAGTAGATCCTAAAAAACGGGGCTTTTGTACATTAGCAAGTGACTATCTCTTTATTTATTTTTATACACCCTCCACAGACTAGCGACTTCAGTCACTGTCGCGGTTCCTCTTCCTGCAATTGATGGCCTAGCAAAATGCTTGGGGTTCATTAAAAGCTAACTTTATAAAGCCCAGTAAATATTGATTCTTCAACATGACACCAACTTGACCCCAAAGATCTATTTAGAGGTTGTGTACTGCCTTGTCTTGTCTTTCAGGAAGGTGATCAGCGTGCCTACATTGATTTACGCAATTAACTTCTCTTTCTGGCTTTGGCAGCCTGTTCAAACCATACCCACCCTTTTGTGTTCAATACAGCCTGAAACAGTTTTGTGTTAATCCCCTGTTGAACCTTAATTTGAAGTGAAAGCCGTGTGAATGAGACTGACAGATTTATAGCTTTCCAAACTGAAGCCTTCTAGGTACAAAAATGACATCACCAAAGGGGCAATAAAAGACTAGACAAAATAAAACTAAAGGGGAATTTGTAATACTCCCAACAAATACTTTTTAAGAATCAGCAGCTCTTTGCGCCTATGTTTCCGTACAATGGCTACCACAGCTAGAAGCCGGAAAGTAATGCAGCTCTGACTTCACTTTGTCTTATATGGATAGCCTCCAACTGACATGACTTGCCAGGGAGATTCCCAAGCTGTAGGTTTAAAGTAAATGGTAAATATGATAACGAAGTTAGTCAGAATGTGATTTCAATGCAGTAATTACAAAAATTAAGAGAGAGGACTGAACACATATTCTCACGTTCCCCCAAGGCAAGAGCAGCCTGTGGAAAAAGTGTATGAAGTCAGTCTAAACTCACACCCCCCACAGAGGAGCTATGTGACTACAGGTAGACATACCACCCACTGTATAAGAGAACAATGGGCACAGATCCAATAAAATGAACAAGCTAAAGTACTTCCTTATAAATTATAAAGCACTAAATTGTAAATTAAGTATTTCCTATGAGGTTTTTAACATCTCTCATCTCTCCTTAACCATGCACTTATTTTAAGTTGCCATCTTCTTTCGAACCTTTTCATAATATCATAATCAGAGAGATTTCTTACCCAGAAATCCCTAGCATAGTGCCAATCTTCCTTTTAGATTTTCTATCTCCAAGTTCTTATATGCTTATAATGATTTATAGTAACTTTTGCTCAACTTATAACTTACCATTCTTATATCTTTAGTCCCACACCTTTTAAAAAGATCTACCAACTATTTCTAGTAACTCATTAAAATATAAGCTCTATAGAGGAAGGAACTTTCATGTTATTCAGGGATGAATTCTACTGTATGCTATAACTGTATCTAGTAGACTGCATATGATCAATAAATATCTGTTGGGTAAAATGGCAATGAAACTAATGTACATGTCTGTGTACCCTACATCTATAAAGCCTACATCTATAAAGAGAAAACTGTGACATACACTTTAGACAGGACTTAAAACTGTTATTTACTGGTCACCACCTAGGAATCCTTGAATAGGACTTACCAAAATTATACTACTTTTAATCATATCTCAATTGTATCTAGTTGTCAAGAAAGAATTTGTAGCTAGTAATGGAAATTTCATGTACTCCTTCACATTTCTATGTGCTTCTTATTTATCAAAGTCAAGTTTCTTTTCTTAGCTCAAATTCCTGATGTGGAATGTCACTGAGCAATTGATGTTACAAATTTCATACAAAGAGGCTATGTTGTGGTTCTGTCTCCCAGGTACTTACCATCTTCTAGCTAGGGAGATAGAGCATGCGTGAGAAGAGAAGAATGTGATGACAAGGGTATGTTCAATCTATGAAAAGTTAGTGAGAGGTTTACTTTGTGATCTGTGCACCTTTCTGCATGTATATTCTATGACAATTAAAAACTTTACCTAAGACAGGGCCTCCCTGGTGGTGCATCGGGTGAAGCGCAGCGCTGTGGAGCTATTGGCAGCTGCCGCAAGTTCGATGCCCGGCTGGGGAGATTCCCACATGGCGGGCGCAGCAGACCTCTCCTGTCTCACCCACTGCTCCCCTCAACAGTGTATTTCGGTTGATCTGCTTGTTCTGCCTCTGGTGAACCCTCTCACTGCCCCCTGGCCTGTACCCCAGCTTGTATGCATAAATAAATAAAATGGTATGTGGGGAGGGGGGGGGAACTTTACCTAAGACAATACAGGCAGCAAAGGTTAAGTGTGAGAGGAGAGGTACAAATGATAAATGCACGAAGAAAACAATGGCTGCTGAGGGCTGAGGTACCTAGGAAAGCCATCTGTAGGAACTGGAACTTAGCTGCTCTTTGTGGCAAGAATAAGACCTAGTGAAAAGGAGGAGAGAGGGTAACCAGAAGGCAGAAGTGGACATGGTGGACCAGACAGAGAACAACAGGTTAGATGTTTGGAGGGTTCTTAAAAAAAGAGCTATGAGAAAGACTAAGGCTAGAGACATAAGGGGGACAAATCAGAACAAGGGGGTGCTAGGAGTCAGGTTCAGAGATTAGACTTCATTTTAGTTGCTGGGGAGCCACTGAAGGCTTCTAAGTGATCCAAACATGCTTTAGGAAAAGTAATCTTAAGAGATATTGAATGTCTCTTGATTAAAATAGTTAGTAGGCCTGTAAAGATTGGAGCAGATGTGAAATAGTATGAATGAAACATGGAAAAGATTCTGGGTAAGGGAAAGGAGATAGGAAAAGCTGACAAGAGAAATCACAGATAACAGGGTAAGTGGAGGTCAGGAGGATACATTGATAGTAATACATTTTTGAGGTAGTCATTTTATTAGAAAAAAAATTCAGATCTATTTACATCCCCATGGCTGTATCATAGCTCAGTATGTGTCCCAATTTCTCTGATCTAGGGTTTTTCTGGTAGGCTCTGAGGATATAAATTAATGACAGGCAATCTGCTGCAGAGTTAAGTGAAGGTATATCACTATAAAAAGCTTTACAATTGTTCTTTTTTTTTGATTAGTAGTGCTTTATATATTACGGAAGTAGCCTTTTGTGTGCAGACCTGTAAATATATTTTTCACCATTTGTCATCTGTCTTTGGACTTGGCTTAACGTGGTGCTTACCATGTCAATTTAAATTTGTATGAACTCAAATATATTATAACAGGAGATTTTTAAAACAAAATTACCTAATGGCAATATAGTTATATATTAAAAGATCAAGGTAAACAATAAATAGGTATTGATAATAACACTAATAAAATAAAGATGGTAACAAAACATTTACTGAGTAAGCATGTGTAACTGGCATTATACTGGGGATTCTACGTAATCGCATTGCATTCTCACCATCCCAAAACGCAGATACTATTTTATTATTAATCCCCATTTTATACTTGAACCTGAGACTTAAAATGCTTAATTTGCAAGGAGATAGAACAAGGAAAGGGTTTTAAATCAAGATTCATAAAGTTGGGGGCCTCACTGGTGGCGCAACAGGTTAAGCGCAGCACTGTGCAGCTGTCGGCAGCTATGGCGCAAGTTCAATGCCAGGCTGGGGAGATTTCCACATGGCGCAACAGACCTCTCCTGCCTAGCCACCTGTTCCCCTCAGCAGTGTATTTCAGTCTATCTGCCTGTTCTGCTCCCTGCTCTGTCTCTGGTGAACCCTCTCACCCCCCACACCTCTGGCCTGCACCCCAACTTGTATGCATAAATAAATAAATCTTAAAAAAAAAGATTCAGGGGCCTCCCTGGTGGCGCAGCGTTTGAGCACTGTGCAGCTCGGAGATGTGAGTTCAACACCCAGCCGGGGAGAATCCCACATGGCGCAGCAGACCTCTCCTGCCTCGCTCCGCTGCTCCCCTCAGCAGTGTATTTCTGATCTGCCTGTTCTGCTCCCCACTCTGTCTCTGGTGAGCCCTCTCGCCACCCCACGTCTCTGGCCTGTACCCCAGCTTGTATAAAAAAAAAAAAGATTCATAAAGTTGGAATAAAAAAAAAAGGAAAATTGAGATTCAAACTCAGGCCACCTGTAAGGCCTTAGCCCTTTAACCTGCACTCTAAGCCCTCTGTGGGTGATGCCCCTTCAAATTTGGCCCCATTTAAGTTAGTGAGAAATTTCACCTACACAACCCCCAAAGACTGAAATAAAACCATTCCTTCACTTGCTATTCCTACTTTCACTGCCACCTCTTATTCTGGTTTAAGAATTGGATAGCTCTAGCTCAGTTGGAAGAATTTTAATTGAATTCTGGATGAAAATAAGCACAAATCAACTAAATGGCTCCATTTATTCAGGTACCTGAATGGAGAAAGAAGAAAAAAGCTTAAACTAAGAGTTAAAAAAAAAGAAAAGAAAAACTTAGTTGCTCTTACTAGTCCAAAGTATTTCATGAAGAGCAAAGTGGACTATTGTTTAGAAAATAAAAGACCTAACAGGAGAAATTTAAATTAAAAAAGAATCATGTCAAGGTATTTAAATCATGTTGAGTTTTTTCCCTCCTCACTGTTGTTTTATAACAAGTCCCTTGGAGATTTTGAAACCTAAACCATTTTCTTTCTGAAAACATTTCTCTGTCACA
>PVIJ01021462.1:0-18390 GCA_004024925.1 Scalopus aquaticus | reverse complement strand
CTCAGGTGCCTCTCGTCTTGGTCTCCTGGTCCGGTTTTGTGTTGAGGGGAGGGGAGAGGGGATCTGGTGGTTCTTTCTTCTCCTTGATCAGTCTTTTTAGCTTCTTTCCGAGTTCTACTCACCCGTGAGGGTGTTAGATTTATGTAGCGTTTCTGGATCTTCTCTGGGTTTGGCTGATGTCTCTTTATAGGCGGCTTGTCTTTTGGGAGAGTTGATACTAGCATCCCTTCACCGCCATGTTGATGACGTCCAATCTATTTATGCTATCTTAAGTGTGCCTTGCAAGCTGTATATAACTGGATTTTTCCCATATCTTTAATTTTTCTCTTTAGATATTCAATTTTATTCACAGACATTTATTAGTGTTATATAAGAAGCATAGATAATAATAAAGCATTTCTGCTTCATTTCCTATCTGTCTTGGTTTAAATCTTTTAAATATGGAAACACTGAAGGGATAGATACAAAATAACTTGAGAAAAATGGTTTCCTTTATGGAAAGCATTTAGAAAAGAGACCAAAATATGAATGCTAGTGTATCATTCTGTACTTCTTTAAAAAAAATAATAATTTTAACTTAAAAAATCTGGGTGGTCACTCAGTGTATCTGAATATTATAAATATATTTTAGTATCTCATGTCTTCTACTTATAATGCTTGAGTCAATTTTTTTACTCTATTTTTTTTAAATAGGGTACAAAATCATATCAATCCACAGACCTTGCTGTGAGAAGAAAATATGTATATGTGAATGTGGATATTTAGAAGCAGGCCTAGTGCATGTCATGACCTGTTTTCTATTATGACAGTAATAATGCTTAAATCATTGATTTTTTGGAATTATCATTACTGACATTTTGTTTGCCATATTTATCTTGGTGACTTACTAGTTTTATATTACCTTGACTTTTGTTGAATTGAACATCTTCTTTTAATTATAACACTTTACTGTTCATAAATTTACATATACCACTTTCAATCTCCTGGGACATCACCTTTATTTATATATTTATTTTTAAATTTATAATGTCATGGCAGAACTTGGGATTAGTAATACAGGAAGCCTGTTACCTTCTTACCACATCTTCTATCACATCTACTTCATGGGCAGACATTTTGACTCTTAACTATGAAAAACTTCAGTTCCTTCAGTGCTCAAGTGTGTCCTTGTCTGTCCTCTAGATTTTGGATTCTCTATATGCTCATCAAAGCTTGAGTCTTTAATGTATTTTCACTCAAACACATTGTAAGTGAGGAAAGTTGTGAAGGGAGAGGAGTGCTCTGCTATCTCTGACTAAATCTCTGTCTTTACGTGAAGTTGTGGTTTCTCTCCATGTTTCTTTAGCATTCGTAGACCTTTGCTTCCTTCTGTTCCCCATTCATTTCCCCTGGCTGCCACCTTTTAGTCTATTTCCTGGATTCCCTGATCCTTGTGAACTCTGTTCCTCCACTTGGAATTGTGTTTCCCTTATCCCAGGAGTAATGGAGAAGATTCTGGATGTAGTTTCCCTACTCTGCCGCAGCCATAGGTGATCTTTGGAATAGTTACAAATATAAATAAACAAATAAATAAGCAAAACCGAAACAAGACCTGTTATAAAAGTATAAAGGGCCCCTGAGGCAGGCTCATAATTTTTCACTTTTGTATTAGTGGACTCTGCAGAGTTCATCCAAATTACCGCTTAAGTGTTCTTGCCTGGCCCCATGCCTTTCACTCCATATAAACTGATCTTGTTTGCTGGTTCTGTCTTAATGTACCTTTCTCTCCAGGTACTGGAGGGGTAATTTGCCATACAAACTCAACTCTCAAATAAGTCCAAGAACAGTTATTGATTTTCACTTTGCCCAGCTTCCTTCTGTAAAAATGGGAGTGGAAGCATCTGTGTTCTTTACCTATTGGATCTTAAACCAATAGTGTGACTATCTGAAAGTCTGTAGAACACAACAATCCTTCCAGCTCAATTTTTCCTAAGCATACTTTTCCTTTGTATTTTGAAGAATTCTTGTCATCTTTTATGCATCAAACTTAAATGTCACTGTAATATGGAGGCCTCTTGTATCTAAAATAGCTTCTCTCCTCTTTATCTGTTACAACACTCTATAGCACTTGTCAAAAATCTTGAATTTTATTTTTGATTCTGCCTCCTCTTATGGAATAAACACTTTGAGAGGAAGAAATGTACCTGGATCTTGTTCACCCCTCTATTCTCAATATTTAGCAAAATGTACTGCTCAATATTTTATGAGTAAATGAATGTCTTCCTAATTGAAATGTATTTTTCTTAGCATAAATTATCCACATTACTTGCTTCAATGTATGAGAACAGTCTGTTTGTCTGGATAAGTTTTAGATATTTTTTCACTGGTATTATGACTCTTCCATGACTATGGGTTTGCCTAAAGCGAGCATCATTAAATAATTTTACATGATAATAAACACAAGAAACATTTGCATATAATTATTCCTCTATTATAAAGCACCAGGCCCCCACCCACTCACACTGTCCTGTCAACAGAGTTTGGAAACATTTAGATTTTTTTTTTGTTTTTTTTTTTTTTTTAAAGATTTATTTTTTATTTATACATACAAGTTGGGGTACAGGCCAGAGGCACGGGGCGGCGAGAGGGTTCACCAGAGACAGAGCAGGTAGCAGAACAGGCAGAGCAGAAATACACTGCTGAGGGAAGCAGCGGGCAAGGCAGGAGAGGTCTGCCACGCCATGTGGGATTCTCCCTGGCCGGGCGTCGAACTCGCGTCGCCGCTGCCGACAGCTCCACAGTGCAGCGCCTAACCGCTGCGCCACCGGGGAGACCCAACATTTAGATTGTTTTAAACTATTTTGAATTTATGATGCTTGGTTCTGAAGCATAATCTGACTTTCAAAAACCTTTGTAATCCTATTCCAAGTGAAAAAAATCATAATTAATCTTATATATCACATTTAGGGTGTACTAATAAACAGTTTTTTTTTTCCTTTTTTTTAAGATTTATTTATTTATTTATGCTTACAAGCTGGGGTAAAGGCCAGAGGAGTGGGGTGGCGAGAGGGTTCACCAGAGACAGAGTGGGGAGCAGAACAGGCAGAGCAACGGAAATGCACTGCTGAGGGGAGCAGCGGGCGAGGCAGGAGAGGTCTGCTGCATCATGTGGGAATCTCCCCGGCCAGGCGCCGAACTTGTATCACTGCTGCCACCAGCTCCACAGCGCAGCACTTAACTGCTGTGCCACCAGGGAGGCCCAGGGTTTTTTTCCATTTTATAATTATTGATGGACTGGAGCCTAGTGAACACTCTTTGAATCCTTTTATACATGTGAATACCACTGCCTTAAACAATAGGTGGCCTTCATGAGGAGGGACTCTCCTGATTAAGATTTGGGATTAAAATATATTCAGCAATTTCACAGGGGACTCGTGGTGTCTTAGCGACATGTCCCCCTAAATGAGACTTATCTACTGCATCCTATACCTTTTCCTTTCCACCAATTATGCACTTTTAACATTTTTTTAAATGAAATTCACTAGACCGGACTGAACAGTTAAATTCTAGCCTTCATTATGATGAAAATCAGAAACAAATAACCCAACAATGGAATGTGGGCCCACATTAGAAAACAGTCTTAATGGCCTGTAGGTGTTAGACAATCAAACCCTGTAATCATGATTAATTGCTAACCAACTAGCAAAAGGAGTCCCAGATGCATTTAAATACACATTTCTGCTCAGCATGATATATACAGATTGAAAGTCCTCTTTTTTTTATTAGTATATCTATTAAACTAACTTACTATGCCTGTCTAAAAGCATTAAATACCTTCAAGTGTACAAAAACAAGCTATAATAGTATTAATAGATATTTGTGTATTTTAAGATCTTTATCTTGCTAAATGAACGGTGTCATTTGCCTGCTTTGTCAATGAAAGTCATATCAGGCAAAAGCTGACTAAAAATAAGAAAAATTATTCACTTCTCTGAGTCTTACTTTTTGGTTTGAGATTTATTTATTTATGCATACAAGCTGGGGTGTAGGCTAGAGGTGTGGGGTGGTGAGAGGATTCATCAGAGACAGGGTGGGGAGCAGAACAGGCAGATCAACTGAGGTACATTGAGGGGAGCAGTGGGCCAGGCAGGAGAGGTCTGCTGCGCCATGTGGGAATCTCCCTGGCCGGGTATAGAACTCGCCCTGCAGTGCCTGCCGACAGCTTCACAGTGCTGTGCTGAACCCGTTGCGCCACCAGGGAGGCCCACTTCTCTGAGTCTTAAACTGATATAGAAAAATATTCCTTTTCAATGGAAGAATCACTGAATGAGTTATTTTAGGCACAAAGTAGCAGAATTTCTCAGGCATCACTTGTCCACCATCATACTGGACTGTCTAAAAATGTATAAGGACATTCTAACAATGTTGGAATCTCAGATTCATGGTTTAGATGTATAAGAGTCTCTTATATCATCAGAACAATGAGCCACTAAAAGGGTGAAAATGTTAATACAGATTTTTCCGCGAAGATGGTGGAAACAAAATGACATGTCTGGACTTCCAGCTCAGTGCTTCCAGGATGTGGTCAAGTTAATATTCCTACCAGGCGCTCCAGGACCTCAGACTGACTAGGCTCTTGGCTCCATCCCACACACGGTCCTTTCCTTCTCTGAGTGATGTGCTGAAGTGCACCCAGGAACATTTCCACCAGAATTGCTGTATCTATCTCTGATAGTAATGACCAGATTATAAGCCTGTATGGGGTTTTCAGCCCAATACCTGTTTTTGTATCCTAACCTGAATTTACTGTTACTTGGAACTTTCAAATTATGATATTTTAAACATACGGAGTTTCAATTCATGCAAGCAATTACACAGAAAATCTGTAAGATTAAGGAATGTCCTCTTAGAAAATATTGACAAGTATGCAAAATTACTGCTTTAGAATTTTTATGGGTAAAATAAAAACTATTTTTTCACAGTTTAATCTTTGTCAGTAGGAAATTTGTTATAAAATATTTATACATATCTGGATACTGTATGGACACATAGGTTAAATGTACTAACATGCCTTGGAAATACTCTGAACACCTTGTAGGGTTAGATGCTGCTTAGACATCTGCCATGTAATAATCCAATGTCTGCCTGAAAAGGTAGGGTTTATAATTTTTTTTTTATTTATACATACAAGATGGGGTACAGGCCAGAGGCGTGGGGCGGCTAGAGGGTTCACCAGAGACAGAACAGGTAGCAGAACAGGCAGATCAGAAATACACTGCTGAGGGGAGCAGCGGGCAAGGCAGGAGAAGTCTGCCGCTCCATGTGGGACTCTCCCCGGCCGGGCATCGAACTCGCGTTGCCGCTGCCGACAGCTCCACAGCGCAGCACCCAACCGCTGCGCCACCGGGGAGGCCCCAAAAGGTAGGGTTTATAATTTAATGCTAATGCTTCCCTAATGTAGTCCTGCAAGATCTGACCTTTTCCCTTCTATCACTTTGTAAGTTATAATATTTGTAAGTAATGATGAGGGTTTTAATGATATTTTCATTGGTAATCAAAAGAATACTATCAGCCTCAAATGAAAAAGAAGGAATGATAACTAGAATCAATCATTCTTGGTATCTTGGTTATAGGGCTTCACGTTACTGGTCCCTGGAGAAACACATTAAGCATGTCAAGCATGTGAGCACTAAGCAAGGAAAAGCAAGAACAGGCATGAAATTCACTTCTCCTTAACCAAGTTGGTCTCCCATGGAAATAATGTTCCCAGGAAAGCTTTCATGTTGATAGTAGTTATTAGTACATTTTCTTGAATCTCTAAGAAATGTCTTTTGAGTGTTAAAGTTGTGAGAGCCAAATAAAATCTGCAGAGCTAATTTAGACTGAAACCTCTTAAGACAAAATGTGAAACAAATCTGACAATATATTTTGGTATATTTTCCATTTTTAATAGGTAGAGTGTAAGACTCAGAGATATTAACTAATTTGCTAAGACTTTCTTCAAGTCACAATCTGTGATTTGAACATTTGTGCTCGTTTAAGTTCCCAAAGTATGTTATTGACACACCACCCCATTCTCTGGCATAGCTATTCCCAAGGTGACTCTTAGATGATCTTTTTCACTTGCACATTTACTCAAGGTTTCTCTTGATCTTTCAAATGCTTCTCTTCTTCTTTTTATTAGTGTATTGTTTATTTAAGGTTGTACATATGACCAGTTGCTTCCAGCAATTTGAAACTGATTACTTAAAACTGATTATTACAAAAGCTTTTGTAATAATCAGTTTTGAGTATCTCTGCATTTCAGAGACACAGATTTAAATAAAAAACAAAACAAAACATAACAAAAATTGATTCTCTTTTTAGTTCTGAGGATTAATAGCATTTTGCTAACTCACCAAATCCCTATTCACTAATCAAATATAGTATTGAAACAAATCTGTATTCAAAATATAGGCACTAAACTATATGTGATTGAAAACACAGATTTAATATTTAGGCCCTAAGACTGGATTCTTTGGAATTTCTGAGTAAAGTAAAGTAAACTACTGTTAATTATATTATTTTATTTGCTTCTCCTTTACTTGGAGGGGATTATGCTAAGCAAAATAACTCAGAAGGGGAGAGACAAATACTGGATGATTTCATCTTATGTGGAATATAGAAAACCAAAACAGAGTCAGACAACACCAAGCCCTAGTAATCTACTGTATATCTGAAGCTACTGGGCCTCCAGATGGCCTAGCGGTTAAGGTGCAGTGCTATCACCCCTGTGGCCTGAGTTCAATCCCTGGCCAGGGTGCCAACCCTCATCTGGTGTAGCAGACCTCTCCTGTCTCATCTGGTGCTCTCCTCGCGGTGGATTTCAGTAGATCTGCCTGTTCTGCACCCCTCTCTGTCTCTGGTGAATCTTTTCACCCGCTGCACCTTTGGCCTATGCCCCAGTTATTCTACCCCAAAATTAAAATTAAAAAAAAAAAAAACAAGTACTATCAGAGAGGATATGTATATACCAAATATAAAAATAAATAAAATTTGCATTGTCATATTATTCAGAGATAGTTTTATAACTTGAAATGTAGTTAAATTTTATTTAGCTAGTTAATTCGCAAATAAATTGTTTTTTACGAAACACCCCCATTCAATTGTTGTGACTTGTTAATTCAGTGAATTAGACAATTAGTTGATGTTCTCAGCTATAAATCTTGGATCTGTGCTTTGACATCAAGTACCAGAGAGTCCGTTAATATCTTAGCTAATTAGTTATGGAGCAAATGAAATCTGAGCTCAGTAAAATTATGATCGTTATTTTAGCTTAAGAAAAATTATTTCAGCAGTAAATAAATTATTTTACTGCAAATTGGCTTACTGCAAATGCACAGTGTTTGTACTATGTGGAGATCACCAGCTAATTTTCATAGTTAAGACAATCTAATATTTAAAATTGTAGTTTTAAATAGTATTGAAAGGTATCTGTATTTTTAAAATCTTGT
Organism: Scalopus aquaticus; assembly: GCA_004024925.1. Taxonomy (NCBI): domain Eukaryota; kingdom Metazoa; phylum Chordata; class Mammalia; order Eulipotyphla; family Talpidae; genus Scalopus; species Scalopus aquaticus. The sequence goes on along the minus strand of PVIJ01021462.1, from coordinate 10,918 downwards.
CAATATTAACTTTTCACAGTTCATGAGACCAACCTTTATGAAATTCACTAGGTATTTATATGACTAAAATATCAGACATATGCTCTTTAATATTTTGGCCTTGTTATTTTATACTTGTTATTATACAATTGTTAGATGTACATAACTATATTGCTGCATTGGTTTCTATTTATTATATTATCTTTAATAAGCAAGTACTATTAATAATTTACATTTTCAATCATAATTCATGTTTAAAATTATTGTAAAGAGGCTAAATAAGAAGCCAAAATACCTAATATATAATTGTCTTCTAATTGCTTATGAAAAAAAAAATAGCATAGTGCCCTATACATTATTTCGGGAAGTAGAGATTTGAATAATACAGTTGCTCAGAAACTGAAAGTGAGTTAATATTTCCCTCATTTTCAAAAATGGGAGATGACATTTAGTAAAAGTGGCCACTTATGCTTTATTTCTTCGAAATGTATTTGAGAAATTATTTTTGAGAATTATACAGTTTTTTATTTATAAAAACAATGATAAATATTTATAGTTCGGATTTTAAATAGTACTCCCTACATAGGAAATGGATTGTAACCTGTACCAGTGATATTTTCTGTGTGATCCTTTCTGAATAGTCAGGTATGAAATCTCTTTTGAGTTTTGAGTGTATCAAAAATTTTTCCTCCTTTTTGTTTTATGATGAATGTAGTCTCAATACATTGAACTTTTTCTAATGTTTCTGTAATATAAGTCATGCTGTTAACACTCTAGACTCTTATGACTTGCTTTCAATTAACATAATGTGTGTTTCATTCATGTTAATGCATTCAGCTATTTTGATGATCATGTATCAATTTTATAAATATATTTTAATAGTATAAATACATTCTACTAAGAATTATTTGTCTTCCTTTCACCTGTGTCTTTGCTCTCACTAGCATTTATTCCATGAATATTCTTGAATATACATACTAATGTTTCTGTTATTTCCTAGAATATATGCGCTGGAATATTCTAGAATATGTATTAACAGTGTAATTTCTGATTTTCTGTTTCATATTTCAACTTCCAGCACTGTGAAGCAATTCATTTTGATCCTTTTCCTCGCACGGTCTGGATATTGCCCAACTATTTTCCCATTTGTTTTTCTGACAATGTGTGCCACTGCGGTTTGTAGTTGTATTTCATCAGTTATAAATGAAGTTTAAGCTCTAAAAAATATATATTTTTTAAATTCCTACACATGAGTTTCAGTCATTACTCTATAGGGAGTTAATCAATTTCTTAGCAACATCTCTATGCCTTTGAATGCTGATTCTTTGTGGGCTACTATATTGATTATCTATGACTCTATAACAAATTACCACAAATTTAGCATCATAAATTAATAAAAGCTTTTCTAACAGTTTCTGTGGGTGGTCAGGAGTCCAGGATAATTAAGTTGTGCCTTTTTTAATATATTTTATTTATTTACTTTCATTATTCATATCTTTTACATTATTGTGTGTTCCCCAGAGGTTACCCACCACCTGTTCACCCGTGGAGCCATCACCATAGTCCCCTGTACTCCTCTTTTCCCCCCTCTTAAGCCCTTACCCTCCCCTCCTCCCCTGCTGAACGTCGCATTCTTATTTGGCTCCCCTATATTCCTGTTATAAGTGAAACCATTCGTTACTTTTCTCTTTCTTTCTGGCTTATTTCACTGATCATGATCCCTTCTAGTTCCATCCATGTTGCTGCGAATTGCATGTGTTTGTCTTTTTTGAATGCTGAATAGTATCCCATTGTGTATATGTACCACATCTTCTTGATCCAGTCATCTATTTTTGGACATCTGAGTTGTGCCTTTTGTACAGAATCTTATAAGACTGAAATCAAGGGGTGTTCACCTAGAGGCTTCTTCCAAGCCTCTCAGGTCATTAACAAAATGTATTTATTTGCTATCTTATGACTGAAGTCACTGCTTTCATGTCACCCATCGGCCATGCACTGTTCTAAGCTACTGGAGTCCATTGCCAGGTCAGTGCCACTTCATAGGGCTCTGCAGAACAGAAGCTGCTCAAGTTCTCCAGGACAGCATCTCCTGCCACTCTAAATCTCTTACCTCTTCTGCTCAGACTTCTAGATCCTCTTTTTGGACTTGCCTACTAGGTCAAGCCTACCAATCCCAAGGAGAGAGAAATTTTCAAAATATGCACATCAGGGATCTTGGCATTCATCTTAAAAGTCTGCATATCCATTTAGACGAGTTGCAGATACTTTCTCCTAATTTGTGGTCTTTTACCTCAAAAATATTGTGCTTTGATAAAAAAGACATTCTACTTTTGTTAAGATATAGTTGATATGTAACATTATATTGGTTTAGATTGTACAACATAATGATTTTACGTATGTATGTATGAAATTCTGGCCACCATAAGTCTAGTTAGTATCTGTTTCTCACAAAGTTACATTGTTTTTAGTAATGAGAACTTTTATGGTCTATTCTCTTAGCAACTTCCAAATATGCAACATGGTATTGTTAACTATAGTCCCCCACGCTGCCCATTATGTCTCCATGACTAATTTGATAACTGAAGTGTGTGCCTTTTGTCTACTCTCACCCATTTCACCCACATTCCCTCTAGCAACCAATACTCTGTTCTCTGTATTTATGAATGTGTTGTTTGCTTGCTTGCTTTAGATTCTTCATAAAAATGAGATAACATGGTATTTGTCTTGCTTTGTGTGACTCATTTCACTTAGCATAAATGCCCTAACAGTCTATTGATGTCACAAATGATAGCATGTCCTTCTTTTTACGACTGAATAATATTCCATTATGTATTTTACTCCCTTTTATCTGTATATATGTGTATATGTATGTATATATATATATTATATAGCTATAGATATAGATAGATGTAGATGTATGTAGATGTAGAGAGATAGAGGTAGCTAACTTATTCATTTATCATTTATCTGTGGGCAATTAGTTTTTTTCTATGTTAGTTATATAAATAATGCTGCAATGAACATGGGGGAGGGTGCAAGTATCTTTTTGATTTAGTGTTTTGATTTTCCTTAGGTAAATACCCAGAGGTAGACTACTGGATCAAATGGTATAGTTACATTTTTGATTTTATGAGAAATCTCCATACTGTTTTTCCACAATAACTGATAAAATTTATATTACCACCCATAGTCCAAAGGGCTCCCTTCTCTCCAATGCCCTCTATACTTGTAATCTTGTCTTCTTGATGATAACAGTAGTTATGATGTGCTGTCTCATTATGATTTTACATTATTTATTAACTAATATAAATACATATATATGTAAAGTAAACAGGTTTTATCATGCATTATTAGGTGTTCTCTGGTAGGATTATTGCCCAAACATCACTTTAGTTTATTGCTGTACAAATGCCCTTGTTTTCAAATGCCAAAGGCATTTTTGTGCATAAGAAAAAAAAACATTATTTTAACATATACTATAAAGTAGTATTTGAAAGAACAATTCTGGTCGCTCCAAGCATATCACAATAAGACAAAATATAAACAAATTCTGAAGTCATTGTAATTTATCACTGTATTTAGAACATAATTCTATAAAACAGCGTCTTAATTGTTTTTTCACTGTTTTTGCACTTGTTCTCATCATTTCATTGAATTATTGCTATGTTCTTTCTGGTGTTTCTATAAGATTTCTATAATATTAATCAGAATCAAAAGATACTTCATTCTTAGAAAGTTGACGGTGATTTTTGTTTTTAACCTAGTCTTTTTGTTGTCTCAAAAGGTGATCTGAAAACAATTCCCTAGCAGAATTTTCGTTACAGAGTTATTCTTCCTATGACATTAAAAACATTTCCAAATTAATATTTTTTACTTAAATTTAAACTTTTTGGTACCTGACATCTTTCTCTAAAATGATTAACTTTTAAGCATTTTATGGCCAACATACAACTAATTGTTCTGTCACTGTGCTATATTTATTTGGTCTATTAGCCCTGTTAAAAATTGTATTATTTATTGCTATTTTATTATAATTTGTAGTATCATCTAGATGTTTCATCTCTCAAGAGGTGATGGATTGAGTTTACATAATTACAGAGTTAGCAGCCCTCTTTTGGATACATGGATAATTATTATTAATATATCATTTTAGAACACACAGTGGAAAGTTATTCTGCTTGGTCATTGTTGTAAATAGCAGAACTAATCAGTCATTGCTATACATTCCAGCACTCTCAACACCTTCCTAGCTTACTCCTGCCTCCCTATATTTAATTCAGAAAGAAGTACATACTTTATCAACAAGTATAATAAATTGAAAAAATAAAATATTATTTATAAATACTCATTAAAGTCTACTAGAATTCAAATATTATGCATTGGCTTTTTAAATTTTTTCATTACAACTACAATTTATATACTTCATGTCACCATTTTATTTGAGGCAGCATCATTCACAAATTCAAATCCTTTCAGTGAGCCAAAATGGTGCTGTTGCTCTTGTTTCTGGTGATACAAATTGTCACCATATGGCCACTGGCAGTACCTTTAAGTCCTCCCTCAGATAATTTCTGACTCTTTTCCGGAAAATGATGATATGCTTCATCATGGCTAGGATCTCCCTGAGATTGTGAGACTAGATGAACACCTGAGCCCAAACTCATTTCACAACTCTAGGCAGAATATTTTCATGCCAAAAGATTACTTTGTAGGACACCTGAAAAGAGTTTTCTCTTGTAGATTCCAAAGAAAATTCTAAATGTAATGCCATAATGTAATGAGATTTGCTATTTCTTGATCAAACTATACAGTTATAAAGATAGCAATAAAATTCACCATATTTTTATAGAACAAGAGGAATCATATGAATATCTTCCAAAACAATTTTTACAAAATAATTTAAAAGCAACAGTATAACTCCCAAATTTATATATGGCAATATACCAATGAGATACAATAGTTAATTTAAATTGTTATTTGTAAGTGGATAGGTCAATATAGCAGAATAGATAAAGCAAAGTCATGATATTTCATTTGGAAAGTTAGTATGTGTGATAAATGGTTATCATTCAGAGAAAGAACGGGGATAAGCAATGATTTTTAAAATAATAAAATTTATTTCATATTAAACATATTTTAGATACTAAAGACACATATAACACACCAATTTATATGAGTAGTAGAACAATGTAGGGAAATATGTACACATACATCCACATAGGCCCTTAGCCTAATGACACGTTTGTGTGAACAGAACCATGCCCCCCACTCTATGAAGTCTATGTTCTAATTCGTCGAAAGGGAACATGAGTACAATAAGGATGTTGACTGGGGAGTTACATTGGGTTGTCTAATTAGAAGGAGGCAGGTAAGTAAGAAAAGCTGACGGGAACATGGAAGCAGAGAGGGGAGAAATAAGAATAGAAAGGCAGTAACAGGGTAGAGAAAGACAGAAGATGCTACACCAATGGCTTTGAAGATGGAGGCTCGGACCCTGGAAAGCCTGGGAAAGCAAGCAGCCTCTAAAAGCTGGAAAAGTCAAGCTAACAAACTCTTACTAAGAGCCTCCAAAAGGAGAGCAACCCTGCTAAGCAATTTTAGACTGTGACATCTGCAACTAAAGTTTCAGATTTGTATGAATAGTCTCTGTTTTTATGGTAATTTGTTACAACTGCAATAGGAAACTAACATACTGTGAATAATCTAGAAACAGAAATAAGAACATATATGGAAAAATACATCTAATGCATTAGCAATTTCTAAAATTTTCTATTTAGAAGATACTAATATTTTATATCAATTGCCAAGTTATGCATGGTATTGAATATTTGCAACATTTACAAGTTATAAGTTAATATACAAGTTGTTAATAAGACTCATTTATAGAGAAGAGAACAGACAATTGCATAATCTTTATGCAAAGAATATAAGTAAGATATTAGGAAATACAAATAGATACAAATCTTCAAAAGCAATCAAGTTATTATTAAAATGAACATTTTTACCTTAGAATCAAGTTATAAAAATTTAAGTAGTTCACTCAGTAGGTGTTTATGGTTAATTTTCAACATTTATAGAAATAGAATATCAAAACTTTTAAAATTATTCCTTTATTAATCAAAGTGAGATTTTATCGTGTGATTTTTATCATTTCATATAATTTAGTGGCCATCTTTGACATAAAAAGAATTTGAAATTACAAATGAGACAATATAATCATTTTGTTCTTTTAAATTAGAATGAAACAGCTCGAAACTAAAAAATTACTGGGAGAAAAACTTTAAAATAATGCAGTCATTTTATTTGATAATAATTATTTTGTTTAATTATTTAAAAATAATTTCTACCCTAACAGGCACACTAGTTTTCTCATTAAAAAAAAAAAAAAATCAAGCAATCAGAACTGTAGGGTGCAGCATTTCTACTTCCATTTTTAAATTACTGCTTGACCTTAAGCAAGTCACAAAATTCTGGATTTTGTGGTCTTTGTCTATAAGATAATAAATTTTTTACAATAAATCAAGAAAAAGGAAGACATCTTAATTTAGAGTGGGTGGAATTTATAATAAGTATAATAGCAAAGAGAGAATTCATAAAATAAAATTATAGGAACATAAGAGCTAAAAATCAAGATATTTCAAACTCTGACATTTTGAATCTAATATTTTTGCAACTACCTCTTAAAACTTATTCTGCTTTGTTTTTCCTCTAGGGGATATTTAAATATATCTCTTACATTCTGAGCTTTATTTCAGTGTGATCTTATATTTCACTGCTTCAAAAGCATGTGTGCATCTGTTTTGTCACTTTTAATTACTAAACATAAACCTCTGAAGATTGTTATGGATATGTGATCCATATCTGTCTCTCTATCTCTAATATTTGAAAGCAAATTCAAAAAATGCTATACAGAGATATCTTTACACCTGGGTCCATAGCAATATAATTCACAGTAGCCGAGATATAGAAATAGCACAAATGTCTATAAAAAGATCATAAGATAAAGAAAACGTGATACACACACACACACACACACACACACACACACACACACAATGGGATATTGTTCAAACTTTGAAAGAAAGAAATTTTACAATTTGCAATAGTCTGTATGAAGTAAGAGGGCATTACGTTAAGTGAAATAAGCTAGACACAGAACAAATATTGTGTATTTCCACATATATGAAGTTACCTAAAATATTCACATTGACTGAATGAAAGAACAATGGTGATTTCCAGGGATTGAGGAGAGGAGGGAAATGGGGAGTTGATGTTCAATAGGTATAAACTTTCAGTTATGCTGGGTGAATTCTAGAGATCTGCTCTATAGCTTTGCAGAGGGTAACTTTCATGTCCTGTCCTTACCACAAAAACAAAACAAAACACAAGAACAAAGGAGCCCAAGGGAACAGATGAGGTTGATGAGAGGCCTATCACCTTGCTAATCTGGAGAGTTTAATTGGTGTTTGCACAGGCCCACTCACCAGTGATAGATGTGTAGCTGTTTGTGTGTCAATTACACCTCAGTAAAGCTGTTTTACACAGTGATACAAACTTCAGCTATAAAATAAATAAGGCACTGGTATGTAATGGACAATATGATTTCTCTATTTAGTAACACTGTTATGCATATTTAAAATTTTCTAAGATGGCCTCCCTGGTGGTGCAGGGGGTAAAGTCAGCACTGTTAAGCTATTGGCAGCCTCTGCAGCATGAGTTCAATCCCCGGCCAGGAATCTGACCCACATGGCACAGCAGACCTCTCCTGCCTCGCCCGCTGCTCCCCTCAGCAGTGTATTTCAGTAGATCTGCCTGTTCTGCTCCCCACTCTGTCTCTGGTAAATTCTCTCATCCACCTCACCTCTGGCCTACACTCTAGTTTTGCATAAGTACAAATGAATCTTTAAAAAAAATAAAAATTTCTAAGAGAGTAAATTTAAAAGTTTTTATGTCAAAGAAAAACTGTAGCTATGTATAGTATCAAACGTTAACTGGATTACCAGATAACTATAGTGATCCTTTCCCAATATATATAAATATTTTATCATTTCAATATGTATTTTCGAATCACTGATAAAGAATGTATGGCAGCTAAAGAAAGAAAAGCCAGTGATACTCCCAGTACTGAGACTGGCACTAAGTTGTTTTTCTCCCATGGTAATGCATCTTAATTGGGCTTTCTGGTTTCCAGTAGGCCAGTTTTGATTTACTGAAAACATATAAGGCCCCTCTCTGGTCTCTAATTGGCATAAATACTCATTTTCAGTAAATATAAAATCTATAATTAATGTTGACACTAGAAACAGCACAGTGATATGAAAATAACTTCAGTTATAGGTAAGTCAATCAAAAAAGGGAAAAAGCATTATCTAATAAAAAGTGAAATTTAGTTACTATTGCATTATAAAATATGCATGAAAGAATTTTATCACAAACCGAGCTGACATGCTAAAACAAAGCATAGGAAAGTGACTGGCCTACAATAAAGAATCATTTTTGTATTTTCAGAGTGCCATGATTCTATGAGACATTTGAACTTTAATATTTCCTTCTGATTAATTTAAAATGGATGAGAAAAGAAGTATGGCTATCATAATTATTTATTTGTATGAAATATTTTTTTTTCACTCTTGGTAAATAATTCATGCAGTAAATATATGGAATTATTGGCAGTGTGTCGACCATGGTCATGAATTATATGTATGTTCCAGATTATTGTGACATGGATGATGTTTAATTTATTTCTTTATTTGTTTTTTAAATTGAATATAAAGAAAATTTAATGGCAATTCATTTTCATTTAAATATGGAGTCATTTATTTCCTAACAAAGAAAAAGATAAAAGATTCCAAGGAACTTAATATTTTTCATTTTGCTCAGTTATCCTTTATCATAGGTTTCGAGGTTTGTGGCAATATTATAAAAGCATCTTTCACATATAATTTTTCATTATTATTTATTGATATTTTCATAAACTAAAATGCAAAATTTCCCCCATGGATCTTTTCTTATATCCTTAATAAAGTTTAATTATCTGGTAATTAGTTAAAAGTTTAGCATGAATCTAGTAAGTACAGCTAATTAATTATGTGATTAAAATTTTACATATTTTTAATTCTAAATCTTTAATTAGAAATGAATTCAGGAGGAACAGTTAGGATAAAATGTGAATTCATTTGGTCATCTTCAGCCAGTATGTGAACAACTATTTTTTCTTTTAAGATTTATTTTATTTTTGCATATAAGCTGGGATGCAGGCCAGAGGTGAGGCAGTGAGAGGTTTCATCAGAGACAGAGCGGGGAGCAGAACAGGCAAATGGACCGAAATACACTGCTGAGGGGAACAGCGGGCGAGGCAGGAAAGGTCTGCCACCCCATGTGGAAATCTCAGGGGCTGAGCATCGAACTCGCATCGCAGCCACGGACAGCTCCACAGCGCTGCGTTTAACCCATTGCACCACCAGGGATGCCCACTATTGGCCTGATGGATTCCTTCATGTATAGTAGATACAAGTTTGATAGGCTTGTGGCAATCACATTTCATGTTCTGATCAGTAAGGATAATTTCTCAGAAGCTTCCATAAAAGGGACAGATTTGTCTGGGATTCACCATTTTGTCTTTTGCTCTTCAACTTTTCCCAATTTCCATGCAATATTCTAAGAATGGCACAAAACAAAATAAAGAAATAAGTATATGCATATACTCAAACATATGTGGCTATAGGTATGTATGTGAATCAAATTTATTTTTCAGGGAAGTATAAATCAGTATATCCATTTTCAGAAGCTAGGAGAAAAATGGGAGCTAACTTACTCTTTTTTTGTGATTTTTAAAAATTTTTCTTTTTTTCCTTTTTTTTTTTTTTGCATAAAAGAACTGGGATATATGCCAGACATGTGGGAGAGGGGGGGTTGGTGAAGGGGTGAGGGATTCACCAGAGACAGAGTGGGAAGCAGAATAGGCAGATTTGCTAAAGTATACTACTAAGGGGAGCAGCAAGTGAGACAGGGGAGGTCTGCTGTGCCGTGTGTGGGTTATCTCCCTGGCCAGGCATCAAATTCAGGCCATTGAGATGACAGTGCTGAGTCTTAACTCCTAGGCCACAAGGGAGGCCCTGGAGCTAACTTATAATTTTTTTTTAACTTAAGTTATATTGTTTCCTTGGGATGGAGATATATATATATATATATATATATATATATATATATATATATATATCTTTTACATTACAAAAGATATATATATCTTTTACATTATTGTGTATTCCCCATAGGTTATCCCACCACCAATTCTCCCGTGAACCATCCCTTATTTATTCTTAAGATTAGTTTGATTAGAACTTCATGTGCCTGAAAGCTGTGGAGTAAACAAATGTAATAATGTATATAAAAATATATCAGTGCTAATATATGTATATATGTACATATTAGACCCATGCATTCATGCATGCATACACATATCTGTGTGATCATAAAATTCAAGGCATCTTTAATCTCAAAATATTGAGGTAAAATAACAAATATATTTTATGTCTCCTTCTAGGGTTAAAATTGCTAAAAGTATTGGGTAAACTAGGTGGGACAAAAATACTTCAAATTTAAAACTGTAATTGTAGCCATAGTGAATAAACTCATCCTAGGAGATGAGGTATCTATATTAATGAACCGAAAAAAAATAGAGGAAAACAACTGTGAGGGTGTGCTGATTTTAGAATCAGCTGATTTTGACCTGACTCATCCTCTTTTTTTTTTTTTTTAATATATATTTTTATTGTTATTTATGTCTTTTACATTTTGCATTCCCCTAGGGTAGCCCACCACCAATTCACCCGTGATCCATCTCCATGGTCCCTTGTGTTCTTTTCTATTCCATTTTGTGCCCTTTCCCTTCCCTCCCTCCGGCTCCTTCCTCCCCCCCTCCCCCCCCACTGATTGTCTC
>PVIJ01021461.1:0-18425 GCA_004024925.1 Scalopus aquaticus | reverse complement strand
ATGCTGAATAGTATTCCATTGTGTATATGTACCACATCTTCTTGATCCAGTCATCTATTTTTGGACATCTGGGTTGCTTCCATACCTTTGCTATTGTGAACAGTGCCACAATGAACATACGGGTGCATGTATCCTTTCGGATTAGTGTTTTTGTGTCCTTTGGGTAAATTCCCAAAAGTGGGATTGCTGGGTCGTATGGGAGCTCCATGTTTAGCAGTTTGAGGAGCTCTTCTATCTAAATTGAGAATAAAATCTACAAAGAAGATAAACACATGCAATTTGCAGCAACATGGATGGAATTAGAGGGGATCATACTCAGCGAAACAAGCCAGAAAGAAAGAGAAAAATATCAAATGGTTTCACTTATAACAGGACTATGAGGAAACCAAATAGGAGAGAGACACTTGAGGGGGTGGGGAGAGGGGGAGGTTAAGGGCACAAAATGGAGTAGAAAAGAACACAAGGGACCACAGAGATGGATCACCGGTGAATTGGTGGTAGGTTACCCAAGGGGAATACAAAATGTAAAAGATATAAATAACAATAAAAATATATATTAAAAAAAGTTATTCTATTTGGTGGCATGTAGATGTTTGTAGTAATCTCTTATGATATTATGTATTTCTGAGATGCCTTTTGGCACTTCTCATTCATTTCTGATTCTATTTATTAGAGTTTTTTCCCTTTATTTTTTCAAAGAACTAGCTTTTGGTTTTGTTGATCTTTTGAACTGTGATTTCATCTTCTATTTATTTCTCCACTAGTTTTTTAATTGTTTTCTTCTTTTTACCGACATTTGTTTGTTTGTTCTTTTTGTAGTGCATTAAGGTATATGGTTTGATTATTTATTTGAACTCTTTCTAGTTTCTTGATTTATGCCTATATTCCAGTATACTTTCCTCTTAGTACTGCTTTTGTTCTTTCCCAGAGATTCTTGTAGCTTGTGTCATCATTTTTGTCTCCAGGTATTTTTAATTTCTTACTTGATTTCCTCATTAACTCAGTAGTTATCTAGTGATATTTTGTTCAGTTTCCCTGTATTGGAAGTTTTTCCTACTCTCCTTTTCTTGGTAGCTGATATCTGATTTGAAACCATTGTGATCATAAAATATACTTGATATAATTTTTATCTTCATGATGAAAGCCTAATGGGAGTACTTTTATAGGTTATTTTATATTTTCCTCCTAACCACCTTCAGTATTTTCCTTTATCTTTGTAGTTTCGATATGTGTCTTGGTGGTCTCATTATACTTGGATAATCATATGTTCCTTTTGCTTCATGCACTCGTTCTTTCTCCCAGTGTGGTTAGCTTTCCTTTATTGTTTCTTTGAAAACTTCTCTTTTTCCTTCTCTCTCTCCCTTTTCTGGGATATCATTATTTTTTATGTTGCCTTTCTTTATGGAGTAAGATAGTTCTCAAAGTGTTTTTTTCATATTTATTTTTATATATTTTTTCCATATTTCTCTTTCTTCATCCATCTGGGTCCTTTGCATATGAATATATTTGCAGTCACTGATGCAATCACCCCTTTGATCAATTCTGCTTTCATACCTTTTTCCAGAAAAGTTTTATCTCCTTTTCTCATCTATTTGTATCTCACAACTCTGTTGTTTTCTTATTGAAAGCTTCAATTCCTATTTTGTGTTTATTTTGTTTCTCATGTCATTGATTTATTTTCTCAATTTTTTTGATATCTCTTAATTAGCTTTCAGTGTTCTCTTGTGTCACTTTGACTTCCTTTTCTGCCTTGTCTTAAATGTCTTTTAATTTCTTTATCATGGCAAATTTGTTATTTATATCTGATAAGAAGATAAAATCTTCCATGACTTTGTGATTGGATTCTGGAGAGTTGTCCTGTCCTTGTGATGATACATTCCCTTGAAATCTCAAGGTACCATGTGCTTCGTTTTTTCATCTGTATATTTGCAGTCACTTAGAGATTTGCACTAGTTCTACTTTTCCAACAAGTGGCACTGTAGTATTATTTGATTAGATTCCAGAGATCTGATCTTGCATCTGTTGACTTAGGGGTTGGGTGAGGCCCAGGGAGATGTCCAGTCTTTGGTTGAAATGTGCTTGGGAGGGGTGACTGTGTCATGTTTGTGCTACCACCAATATCCCTCCTCTCTGGGGTTCCGGACCCTAGTCTCTGTAATCTGTGTGCTGTCAGTGTACTTCGTGAGGGTCAATATCAATCCCAGAGTTGGGGAAGGGAGCACAGCCCAGAGTACTGTCCTTGTTCTTTTCACTGGAGCCCCAACCTGCTCAGAGTACCCTAGCTCCTTCACACATGTTTCCCCTCGGTCACATGTGTGTGCCTTCAGATTGCTCAACTGTCCCTGCCCAGTTGACAGCTTTAGCACTGCAGTTTGTGTGCCAGCCTCCTTCCCTCAGATTACAGCCTCCAGGCTTTTCTCCCCATCCACCTCTTGTTTAATGAAGCCTGAGTCTCTTCAGTGTAGTGTGTGTATCTCTGATGTCAAAGAGGCTCTCCAGTTTTGTCCCAGATCTTGAGACTTTGATTGCTGCATCAGTCTGATTAGTTTTCAGATTATTAGGTTGTATTAATTTTGAAAAATAAATCATTTATCTTTCTCCCCTTAATGGTGATTTTCTGTTGACTTTAAATTACTTTCTTAACTAATTCCTTTTACTGGATCTGGCCACCTCCAGAGGCATTTTAGTCAGTCCTTTTGTAGGGTACTGATTAGGTTTCCCATTTTCTGTTACAAAGGATCATTCAAGTTCTGTTAACAGTATATTGTGTTTTTCCCCATATATAATGTCCTAACCTGAGTGTTTTTTATGTCCTCTTCATATAAATTGAGGTTTTTGATAAAGAAGAGGCTATTTTAATATATATAATGCTTTAAGTGTGTCTTAAAGACCCTGAACTGGTATGATTTTTTTTAGCATAAAGGAAATCACGAATCTGATTTTTTTTTTTAATATTGCAGACTGGATATCTTCATATTCTCTGTTACAACTTTGGCGTAGAAACCCACAAGCAGAATAAATATGAAGAATGTTCTTTCTGGCTTAGGTAATATAAGCAGGAAAAAATGAGTGTAAATTCAGGAATATTGTTATAGCGTTCAGTTAAAAATTTATTTCAGGGGTGAATTTGGCAGTTTAAAAATTCTCTGACATCAAAAACCAACATGCTAAATTTATTTATTTTAACATGTATTATTTATTATTCTTACAGGTTGCCAGTCTATAAATAATTCATTCTATTCTTTCTTTTTTTCCAGGAAATTTTATGAGTTTCTGTTCACTCAATAATAATAATTAACTTATAAAAACATTTCCAACTTACAAATGCTCAGTGACTATGTATCATGTAGTTACTTCAATATTCCAGAGTTGAATGGTGATAATCGTCTTTTTTTTTAATATCATGTTAGTTTTTACTAAGGTAATGTTGGTTTACAACACTGTAAACCAATGTAAGTGGCATAGTTTCAAAAGCATTCATTCTTAATACAATATCAGAATGTGTTCTCCCCCGTTTCTCCTTTGTATCTCTATCAAGAAAATGAAATTAAGAAAAAAATTTTGCTCTAGTATATATTGCTGTGTGTCAGCCCCGGAGTATAAGGGCAGGTGGATGGGAGTATAATCAACTAAAATTAGTAGTCTTAAGTGAATTTTGATGTTTTAATATTAATCCAGTATGTATATATATTTAGCACTTAGTGTATGCTCAGTGCTATACTAAGATTTGTGTTGTTTTATTGAATCTGGTAATATAAAGTGGGTAGTACAAAGGTGAAGCAACTATATGCAAGAACCCTTTCATTGAATACCTAAGCCAAGTACAGATTTTGACACAAATTGATACTCAATAATTGTTAGTTAAATGAATATGTGTGGAAAATGTGTTTTTCTGGATATGTCACACAAGTTGCTTTGAATATCAGGGGATTATGGAGTAGAATATATGAAATTAATTCACTAAATGTTTCCTCTTTCTGAGTACAAGGTTAGTTCTATTTACTTGGAGATATTCCCATGATTAATCTATTGTGAAAAATTACATTTACCATTAATAATAGAATTAAAAATATGGTCATTATGAGTATAGTACTCAGAGATGTATTTCTAACAAAATATTTATGTAAATAATGTTTATGTAAGTGACTTTTTAGAGCCTAATGATTGATCAAACTTTCTATAAAGAATTATGCCCAACAGAAGAGGGTTATACAGTCATAACGTACATGCATATTTCAATATAGAATGATTCACAAAAGTTGATATGCCTGAAATTTTTATTATAAATCACATTTTAATATGTTGAATTATTTAAGATAAACCAAAGGAGTTAATTTGTTTAGCATAGTTTTTATAGCAGGCTTCTTCTAACTAAAATAAGCAACATTTTTATGAAGTGTGAATGATAAATGAGTTCTTTTCCAGGATTTGACAATATTTGGGGGTAGAGCACTTACAGAGTTTATGGCATCAACCTATCAAAAGACTAGTATGCCTAGCAGATAGGAATGGAAGATCAGCGCTGGTGCCATGGTTGGTTTTTAGAAGCTTAAGACTATGGAGTTGAGCTTGAAGTTTATGCCAAGAATGAGGATGCATTAAGATCATAAGTATAAATATTTCCTAGGAACTGACCATAAGAATAAATGTAGTTTGAAGTAGCATGACTTATAGATGACTTTCACATATGCCATGGATTGTTGATTATCTGTCATCATTTTTAATGAAATGTTGCAGAAAGAAAATATGATGGTAACTGGACATGACTGACATCCATATCATAAGCAAATGGTTTTTACTTTATATTTAATGACTTTATTTTTATGAATACAATTTGACCCACAGTAATATTTTTATCAAAAATATAATGACAAATTTATAGAGCACCACTATAATTGAGTCTTTTGTGCTCTTGTTACTGGAATGAAATTGGGGAAAACAGGACAAACTTGAGTTTTTGCCCTAGTTATTATATATTATTTGAATCTCTTTGCCTGATTTTCCCCCCACGTCTTGTAGGGATATAAAAATAACTTGGTGACCAATGATGTAAACCAATGGTATTTCAATGAAAATTTTAAATAAAAAATAACTTGGTGAGGTGTTTTCCAATACCTTGAAAAAATATATTTTAATGTGTTTCAAAGAGGCAAAATTATTATTACTGTTATTAACAATAGGATTTTTAGCACAGTGGATCATTTTTCTAGTATGATCTACTGAGTCAAAATTTGAGTCACCTATGATATTAAAGTGAGATTGTTAATATTGTGAAACCTACTTTTTAGAATTCTTGTAGAGCTTAAATATGATCCTGTAAGTATTGCAGAGTGTTCAATAAAATGCCTGGGAAATAGAAACTGCTTAATAAATGGTAGCTGCTGCTGTTATCTCTAAGTGATATATTTGCTATTTATTGCAAATGGACAATCATGTGGCCATGCCACTAGTTCTAAATTTTTTCAGTCAAATCAAATATTGATTGCTTATTGACTTTCTAGGTAAAATGTCATAAAGACAACCACCCATATTGTCTATCATATGCTGCCAATCTGGGAACAATTTTTCTTCATGCTTTAATTATCTATGACTTGAGAAAACTGTTGGGAACAATTGGTTATACAGGTAGGAATGAGTAGCAGCTAATTAAGTGCCCTTAGCTGTAAATTTTATACCAGAAGGAGGCCATGTAAAGTGAGTTTCTTTTCTTTTTTTTCATTAAAAGAATTCTTTAGACAATATATTGTTTCTCCCCTCAGGTGTGGTTACCATAGTTCTCCCACCACCAAAGGACCCATAGTCCATCACCATATTCCCTTGTGCTCTTCCCACCCCTTCCCTGTTTCCACCCCTGCCCATCCTCCCCCACTCCACCCCTTGGATGCATCATATCAATAGTCAGCTTTCAAGGTTTGTCTTTGTCTGACCCTTTGGTTTTTCTGTATTCCACATGTGATTGAAGCCATCTGATATTTATCTTTTTCCTTCTGACTTATTTAGCTTAGCATCAATCCTTTCAGCTCCATCCATGTTGCTGCAAATGATATGAATTTATGTTTTGTGACCACTGAATAGTATTCCATTGTGTATATATTCCAAATCTTCTTGATCTGTTAATCTGTTTTGGGGCATTTGGGTTGTTTACATATCTTGGCTATTGTAAATAGTACTGCAATAAACATAGGAGTGCAGGTTTCCTTTTGAATTAGTGTTTTTGTGTCCTTTGGGTAGATTCCTAGGAGTGGACTCTCTGGGTCATATGGCAGATCCATTTCTAGTGTTTTGAGGAACCTCCACACAGCTTTCCATAGTGGCTAGACTAGTTTGCATTCCCACCAGCAGTGCAAGAGGATATCTTTTTCTCCACGTCCTCACCAGCACTTGTCGTTTCTAGTTTTTTTGTTGATGTTGTTGTTAAATATGGGCCATTCTTACAGGTGTGAGGTGGTATCTCATTGTGATTTTGATTTGCATTTTCCTGATAATAAATGATGGTGAGCATTTTTTCATATGCTTATTGGCCATTTGCATTTCTTCTTTGGAGAAGTGTTTATTTAACTCTTTTGCCCATTATTTGACCAGGTGTTTAATTTGTTTCTATTGAGTTGTGTGAGCTTTCTGTAGATCTTTGATATCAGCCCCTTATCAGATGTATGGTGTGCAAATGTTTTCTCCCATTTAGCAGGGTGTCTCTTTATTTTGGTTACTGTCTCTTTTGCTGCACAGAAACTTTTTAGTTTGATATAATCCAGCTATTTATATTCTCCTTTGTTTTTCTTACTCCTGGAGATGAAGCCTCAAAGATGTTTTGGGAGTTTATGTCATGGAGTTCTTTGCCTATGTTTTCTTCTATATATTCCATGGTTACAGGTATGACATCCAAGTCTTTTATTAATTTTGAGTTGATTTTTGTGCATGTGGGAGATGGAAGTCTAGTTTCATTCTTTTTTATGTGGCAGTCAAGTTTTCACAGCACCATTTGTTGGAGAGTTTCCTTGTTCCAGTGTATATTCTTTGCCCATTTGTCATAGATTAGTTAACCATATATGTGTGGCTTTATTTCTGGGCTTTCAATTCTATTCCATTGGTCTGTATGTGTTTGTTCCAGTACTATGATTTTTTTATTATTATGACTTTGCAGTATAGTTTGAAATCTGAAGATTTCAGTTTGAAATCAGGAGATCTTTGGCTATTCAGAGTCTTTTGTGATTCCATATGACTTTCAGCAATATTTATTCCATTTCTTTGGAGAATGCCATTGATATTTTTATGGAATTGCACTGAATTTGTAAGTTGCTTTTGGTAGGATAGTTATTTTGATAATGTTGTTTCTTCTAATTCACAAGCAGGGAATGTTCTTCCACTTCTTTGTGTCTTCTTCTATTTCTTTTAACAATGCTTTATAATTTTCTTCGTGTAGGTCCTTCACCTCCTTTGTTAGATTTATTCTCAGGTTTAAGTTTTTTGGGTACAATTGTAAATGGGATGGTTTTCTTAATTTCTTCATCTTCAGGCTGTTTGAACTGGTTTATTGTTTTCATTAATTTTTCCTTGGATTAAAAAAATTTGTGTATGTATTGTATCATCTGCAGTTAATAATAGTTTTTTCTTGTTTCCCAATTTGGATTCCTTTTATGTCTTTCTCTTGTCTGACTGGTTGAGCTAGGACTTCCAGTACTATGTTGAATAGTAGTGGTGAGAGTGGACATCCTTGTCTTTTAGCACCTCTTAATGGAAAGACATTCAGTTTTTTCCATTGGGAATGATGTTAGCCGTGGATTTGTCATATATGGCTTTTACTATGTTGATATATATTATTTTTATCCTAAGTTTTTTCAAGGGCTTTTATCATAAATGTATGTTGAACTTTATTAAATGCTTTTTCAGCATCTAATGATATGATTATATGATATTTATCTTTTTGTTGATGTGATGAATTACATCGACTGCCTTTTGGATGTTGACTCATACATTTGTCCCTGAAATAAAGCCCATTTGATCATTGTGTATAATACTTTTGATGCATTGTTGGATTTGGTTTTCTAAGATTTTATTGAGGATTTTAGCATCAGTGTTCATTTGGGAGATTGGTCTGTAGTTTTCTTTTTTTGTGTTGTCTTTGTTCGGTTTTGGTATTAGTGTTATGTTGGCCTCACAAAATATATTTGGAAGTATTCTTTCTTACTCAGTTTTTTGAAAGAGCTTGAGCAGGATATCTCAGTTAATCTTTGAAAGTTTGGTAGAGCTTGCTTATAAATCCATCTGGTCCTTGGCTTTTGTTTTTCGGAATAGTTTTTTTTTAAAGACTTATTTATTTATGCATACAAGCTGGGGTACAGGCCGGAGGCGTGGGGCAGTGAGAGGGTTCACCAGCGATAGAGTGGGGAGCAGCACAGGCAGATCGACAGAAATACACTGCTGAGGGGAGCAGCGGGTGAGGCAGGAGAGGTCTGCTGTGCCATGTGGGAATCTCCCCGGCCAGTTGTCAAACTAGAGTCATCACTGCCGACAGCCCCACAGCGCTTAACCTCTGCACCACCAGGGAGGCCCCTGTTTTGAGGAATAGTTTTGATTGCTATTTCAATATCCTTTCTTGTAATTGATTTATTCAGGTTTCCTATTTTTTTCTAATTTAGTCTTGGGTGATTGTATAATTCTGAGGATTTATCCATATCATCTAGATTGTTGAACTTGCTTGTATATAAATGTTCATAGTAACCTCTTATTCTCTGGATTTCTCCTGTATTGGTTGTAATTTCTCCTCTTTTATTAATGTTCCTATTTATTTGTGTTTTCTCCCTCTTTGTGAACCTCACTAGGGATTTGTCTATTTTGCTTATTTTTCAAAGATCCAGCTTTTGGTCATTCATCTCTTGGACTGTCTTTTAAACCTCAATTTCACTATTATTTCTGCTTTACTTTTAATGATTTCCTTCTTTCTACATGCTTTTAAAAAAATTTATATATATTCTACATCATTCTTCCTATGTTTTTTTTTACAATGCATGCTTTCTCCTTTGTGGTGTAGTCCCTGTAAAAGTCCCATCATTAATTCACCCATGCACCATCACCATAATCCCTTGTGTTCTTCCTTCCCCTGTTTTGATCCTTCTCCCTCCCCCTTCCCTGAAGGGTGTCTCTGATTAATAGTTGCCTGTTAACTTTGTTTTTTAATTTATTATAATTATTTTTTCCTGATCCCTTATTTGGTTCCCCTACATTCCTTGTATAAGCAAAGCCATCTGATATTTTTCTTTTTCTTTCTGGCTTATTTCACTGAGCATAACCCCTTCCAGCCCCATCCATGTTGCTGTGAATGGCATGAGTTTATTTTTTTGCTTGCTGAATGGTATTCCAATGTGTATTTATACCACACCTTCTTGATCCAGTCATCTGTTTTTAGACATTTGGGTTGTTTCCATATCTTAGCTATTGTAAATAGTGCTGCAATAAACATAGGGGTGCTGATACCCTTTTTTTTTGTTCTTTTTCTAGTTCCTCTAGATAAGATAAGAGATTATATTGTTTCTTTGGGTTCTTGTTTCTTGATGTGGGCCTGTATTGCTATATAATTCCCTCTTAGTACTGCTTTTGCTGTGTTACATATGTTCTGGAAGGTTATGTTCTCATTGTCATTTGAAGGTATTTTTAAGTTCTTCTTTGATTTCCTCACTAATCCAATTGGCTTTCAGGGGTGTCAGTCTCCATGTATTAGAGGATTTCCTTGCCTCCTTTTTGTAGTAGATTTCTAGTTTTATACCTTTATGGTGAGAGAAGATACTTGATATGATTTCAGTCTTCATATACTTGTTAATATTTGTCTTCTGACCCAGTATGTGGTCAATCCTGGAGAATAATCCATGTGTACTTGAGAGGAATGTGTATTCAGCCTTTTGGGGGGTAAGTGCCCTATAAATGTGTTAGGCCCAGGTGGTTCAGGTCTTTGGTAAGAGCAGTTGTGTCCTTGTTTATATTCTGTATCGTTCATCTGTCCATTGGTGAGAGTGGAGTGTTGAAGTCTCCTACACATATGTATTTTCTCTAGTTTCTATTTTCAGATTTGGAAGTAATTGTCTAATGTAGTGTGGTGCTCCTTTGACGTGTATATATTGATGAGTGTTATGTCTTTCTGATGTATTGTCCCCGTTATCATTATGGTGTCCATCTCTGTCTCTTGTCATGTTTTTTTAGCAGTAAGTCTGTTTTGTGTGATGTAAGTATGGCTGTACCTGGCTTCCTTTGGGTGTCATTTGCCTGTAGGATTCTTTTCCAGTGTTTTACTTTTAGTCTACTTTTGTTTTTGGAACTTATGTGTATTTCTGGGAGACAGGAGAAGGTTGGATTCTGTTTCATAATCCAACATGCTACTCTGTCTTTATTGGTGAGTTCAGTCCATTGAAATTTAGAGTGATTACTGATATGTGGAAATCTGTTACTGCCTTTTTGATCATATTTCTGTGATTCTATTCAATTCCTTGTTCAGTTCTTTGTTTTTACTTCTCTCTTTGGTTCAAAATTTGAATCTCCTTTTAATATTTTTGGAGAGGGGCTTTAGTGGTTGCAAATTCCCAGATTCTGTTTGAGGAAGTCCTTATTTCTCCCTCATATAGAAAGGAGAGCTTTGCAGGATAAAGTATTTTTGACTGGCATTTTTTTCTTGAAATATTTTGAATATATTACTCTATTTTTTTCTTGTCTGTAATGTTTCTTCAGAGAAGTCCATTGTTAGCCTAATCAGTGTTCCTTTATAGGTTGTTTCTTCCCCCTTACCATCTTCATTATTTTTTCTTTGTCTTAGACTCGAGTCCTTTAGTATTATGTGTATTCTGTAGATTTCTTTTTTAGTTAGGTAGTTTGGCATCCTCTTGGCTTTCTGTATTTTTATGTTCATTTCCTTCTTCAAGTTTGGGAAGTTTTCTTCAATATTCCCTTAAATAGTATTTCAGCTCATTTCTCTCTCCTCCTCTGGGATTCCTGTAACTCCTATTTCCTTTCCTTGTGGTGTTAGATAATGCTCAAAGTATTTCTTCATTCTTTTTTCTTTGTATCTCTCTTTTTCTATGTCAGTTCTTTTTTTATCTGCATCTTCAAGATTACTGATTCATTGTTCCATTTGGCCTATTCTGCTTTCATGACTTTTTCCAGAACTTTTACCTCCTCCAGTGACCTTTTTATATGCTGCAGTTCTCTTATTATTTAGACATTCAATTTCAGTCTTCTGTTTTTTGATTGTGTTTCTCATAGCTTCCTTTTCCTTTTCTGAATTTTCTTGTATTACTCTTATCTGATTTTCTCAATTTTCTTTGTATTGTTCTAACTCTTTCTGTAATTCTTGATTTTCTTGATTTTGAATACTTTATCTGACAGGAAGAAAGCTCTTCCTTGTCTGTGTTTTTGGGTTCTGAAGATTGGTCTTTTTTCAGTGATGTATTGTTCCTGGGAGTTGCTTAGCCATTTATATTTTTTTTCCCTATTGTTTGCTTTCAGGTTCCTTCTGCTTTAGATGGGGATTTTATTGGATGTGGGTCTTCCTCTCCCATTGTTCTGGGCATTTACTAAGTATTAGGTACAGTAGCTGGGGCCTTCCTCAGAGCAGATCTAGGTATACAGCATGGTGGTCATTCTGGTTGGGGTGGCTGCGGACAGAGGGTGGGTTTCCTGCAGGGGTCCCCTCCACTTCCTGTGAAGGTCTGGGCATGCAGCTTGTGTTTTCACAGGAGGTCATGAGGCCACTGGCCACTCCAGTTTACTACCTGATGTGGGTGTGGGGGTCTCACCAGTCAGTGCAGCTTCTGGGGGCAATCTCATGGAGATCACAGGCCTCTGTAGGTCCAGACTGGTATTGGCAGAGTCCTACAGGAGGCCTCTGCCAGTCTAGGCAGGCATTGGTAGTGTCTCACATAATGTTGCAAGGGCTCTGCCAGTCTGGGTAGGCACTGGCAGGGTCTCACAGAGAATCAGGAGGCCTCTGCCAGTCCAAGAAGGTGCTAATGGGATCTCACCAAAGGTTGTGAGGGCTCTGGCTGCTGTGTCACCCTTTCCTATGTGAGTGTGGGGTCTTACTGGTCTCGGTGACCACTGCAAGGTCTTACAGAGAGTTGAGGGGCCTGTGAGTTTATTTTTTAAAGGTTAACTCTTGCAAAGAGTGAATATCTTAGGTTAGAGATTATATGCAATTCAGTCTAAGAGGAAAAAAATCCCTTCTGATAAGATACCATTTTCTTTAGTATATTATAATTTTGTTGAAATAGAAACCTAGAAGATAAATGGTAGTAGTGGGTATTGTTTATAAAGTTTTTTTTTCCTTAGTTCTTTTTTTATTTCATTGTGATTTATATAAAATATAGGATTTTATTGTCAGAATTTAATATATATTTTAAGTTATATATATATATAAAAAGATATAAATAAAACTATATATATATAAATATAAAAAAGATATAAATAAAACTATATATATAAATAAAACTATATATATAAATAAAACTATATATATATAAATAAAACTATATATATATATATAGTTTTATTTATATCTTTTTACATTATTGTGTATTCCCCATGGGTTACTCACCACCAATTTACCCGTGAGCCATCACCATAGTACCTTGTGTTCTTTTCTCCCCCATTTTGAGCCCTTATCCTCCTCCTCCCTCGCTGAATGTCTCTCATTTCTGGTTGCCTGCTAGTTTTGGTTTTGGTTTTGTTGTTGTTATTTTCTCCTGATCGCTTGTTTGGTTCCCCTATATTCCTCCTATAAATGAAGCAATTCGATATTTTTCTTTTTCCTTCTGGCTTATTTCTAGTTCTTTTAACAGATTTCAGTTCAGGACCCTTTTCAGTTTTTGTCTCTCCCTGCCTTGTCTTTTCCTAAGAAAAGTTCATGCATACCTACTGCTCTCATTGTTTTCTGAAACACCCTTTTGATCTTATCCCCTTATTAGAAATTCCACAGATTGAGAAGGCTGCCATAGTTACGAATGAAATTGGGAATCCTTCCATTTACTCTAAGCATCAGGGTAACTCACCTTACTGTATTCAGTGACAAGTTCAGTCAGGACTCGATAGAATGTAAGACTTTAAGACCTTTGAAATCAAAATGCCTGCTTTTTGAATTTGTCTGGGACTTTTTATTTAACAAAATACTCGTCTTATGCCCTGTTTCTTTCTTTTTGTATTTTTTTGCTACATTGAACTCCTCTGTTCCTGTCAAAAGGCAAGCTTATAATCGTCGTTAATTCCATAAAATGCAGCTTAAATTTTATGAGTTTTCAAAGTTCACTCACAATTTCAGTCTTAATTCACTTTTTCTTGTAAACCTCAAGTTCGTCAAATATGAATTCTGCCATGAGAAATTAGAAACAAGCTCAACATTTAGGGAAAGTCATCGTAAATCAGCATAGATAGGGCATGGTTTCTAGTCAGGAGAATACTCACAAGAATGGAATAAAAGACCAGATTACTAGGCCAAAAATATTGCCAGAAGAAATTCTCAATGAAAAGAACAGGTATATAGAGTTAAGTGAGCTATGCGTAGGCATGTGCTTAGAAGAAAAATTTATAAGATTTGTAAGTCTTGATGAATTCTAGACCTGGCCAGAGTAGCCTCCAGTGACTTCTCAGAGATATGCCCAAGGAGGCTGGTGTCTGAATTTTGACTTAATGAGATATTGTGAATTATAATAAGACATATGTTTGATCTTTGTCACATCCCTAGCACAGAGCTCCTACAATCCTTGGAATTTCATAAGATATCTGAGTGATAAAGGTTCCATGGTTCTGTACTGGGTTTAAAAATAGCTTGTTATGTGTACAAAAGGACAGGATTTAAATAATGAAATGATTTTACTTGTCAATGTTACTATAGTTATAAAGGAATATATATCACCACAGATATTCTGTAAGAAGCAAATAAAATAGCAAAGGAAAATGTAAATGTATTTATTTGCACAAATATTAATGGTTCAATATATGAGACTTCATAGGAAGTTTGTACCAGTTTTAATGATACTTATGTTTGTTCCTTTATTTTCTGTTGTGTTCATTCCTTTATTTTCTGTTGTGTTCTCAGCCTGAGACCTTGAGAATTTGACAATATATGTTGTCAGGAAATGAGATTTTAGGGGTAGATCACAGAGCTAGCAGTAGAAAATCTATTACTAATCGACAGTGTGATCTTGGGTCTTTCTCCTAACTAGTATGTGTTGAATATCCTCACCTGAAAAATGGGTGCAGTTTTAGACTGGGTCACAGACTTGTAATGAAGATAACATAAGTAATGTAATAGTATCTTGAAAAAAATTATGAGTATTATATAACCAGACACTATGATAAAATTATTAACTATAGAATCATCATATGAAAGACCTATTTTAATGGCAAATGGAATGTATTAGCACCATCTTGTGGAAATATGATGAATTGTATAATAGCAATTTTAATATAGAAGATAATTTACTACAGATAGCACTTTGGAGCTATAAAGAACCCTTACTAGTTCATCTAGTTTAGAAGTTAAACTGTTCTGTGATGCTCTTGGGTTCTTCCACAAGGGCTTCAGAATCTCTTTTAGGAGGAAGAGGAGACTTCTACAATTCTTTAAGACCTCCATATTGCTTCAGAGAAGTTAGGCTTTAGTCGATTTCTTGTATAGTATGTCCTTGTGAGTCTTTGAAAACAATGATTCACCTGCTTGCAGAGAGTTTGAAAATGGCTATCTAGATCAAGTTCATCTTGAATAGACAAGGGATGGAAATGTAGTATAAAAGTGTAAATAAATGGAAATTTAGAATTTAAATAGCTGGGGCACTAGTTATCTAGTCTTTTAAAAATAATCTTTCTCCAAAGATCAGAGTGCTGCCTCTTTGATTCCTGATTTTAGTAATTTCAATGATCTCTCCTCTCTTCTTGGTCAATCTAAATGTTTTGTCTATTTGTTAGACCTTTTCAAAGCACCAACTTTTGGTTTTCTTGATTTTTTTTTGTTTTCATTTTTCTCTTTCATTTATTTCCAAAGTAATTTTTAGAATTTTTTTCTCTTTGTGCTGTTTGTTGGTAAGAGTATGTTTAGTTTTGTAAAGAACTGCCTAACTGTCTTGCAAACTGGCTGTACCATTTTGCATTTCCACCAGCAATGTGTGAAAGTTCTTTTGTTCCATATTCTTATCAGTATTTGGTGTTGTCAGTGTTTTGTAGTTTGATCATTCTAATAGGTTTGTACTTGTGTTTCATTATTCTTTTAATTAGTACATCTCTGATGATATAAGATATGGAACATCTTTTCATAGGCTTGTTTACCATCTGAATATCTTTTTTGGTGAGGTATCTGTTAAGCACTTTGGTCCATTTTTTAATTGAGTTGTTGTTTTCTTATTGTTGAGTTTTATGAGTTTTTTCTTTATTTTGAACAGCAGTCCTTTGTCAAAATAATGTTTTTTGCAAACATTTTCTCCTGGTCTGTGGGTTTTCTTCTAATTTCCTCGGTAGTGTCACAAAGCAGACATTTTTAATTTTAATGCAGTCCACCTTATCAATTATTTCTTTCATAGATGGTATCTTTTTTGTGTTTTATCTAAAAAGATATCATATTTCCAAGGTCATATATTTTTTTCCTATGTTATCTTCTATGAGATTATAGTTTTGCCCTTTACATTTAGACCTGTGATCCATTTTGAGTTAATTTTTGTAAAAGATAGAAGATTTGTGTCTGGATTCTTCTGCTGCTGGTGGTGCTTTTTTTTTTTTTGGCATATGCATGTTGACTTGTTCCAGCACCATTTGTTGAAGATACTATCGTTGTACCATTATATTGTATTTGTTCCTTTATTAAAGATCAGTTGACTGTATTTATAGTGGCCTTTTTATCCTGTTTTATTAGTCTGTTTGTCTTTTCTTTTACTGATACCTTCATTACAATAATTAGGCACTGTCTTAATTACTGTGCCTTTATAATAAGTCTTGAAGTTGGATATTAGTTCCAGGAGTTTTATTGTTAATTCTTCCAGATTTTCTACATAGATGATAATGTCATCTGTGAACAAAGACAGTTTTATATCTTCCTTCCCAGTCTGCATACCTTATATTTCCCATTTTTGCTTTATAATGTTAGCAAGGATTTATGGTATGATGTTGAAAA
Source organism: Scalopus aquaticus (assembly GCA_004024925.1). Taxonomy (NCBI): domain Eukaryota; kingdom Metazoa; phylum Chordata; class Mammalia; order Eulipotyphla; family Talpidae; genus Scalopus; species Scalopus aquaticus. The sequence continues at coordinate 2,290 of PVIJ01021461.1, read as the reverse complement.
AGACTGGTGAGAGAGGACATCTTTGCCTTGTATCTGATCTTAGTGGGAAGGCTTCAAGTTTCTGACTGCAATTATGATGTTAATTGCACTTGTAGATGTCTTTATCAAGTTGAAAGCCTTTTATCATGAGTGTTGGATTTTGTCAGACGTTTTCAGTGCTTTTTTGGATGTGATCATGTGATTTTTAGTTTGTTGATGTAATGGATTGCATTAATTGATTTTTGAATGTTGAAACAGCCTTGCATACCTGGAATAAATCCTTCTTGGTCTAGGTGTATAATTTTTAAAATTCTTGTTGCATTCTGTCAGAATACTTTGAAGGTTTTTGCATCTATGGATGTGTTCGAGAGATACTGGCTTAGAGTTTTATTGTAATGACTGTCTGGTTTTGGTATAAGGGCAGTGCTGGACTCATAGAATGAGTTAGGAACTACTCATTCTGCTTCTATCTTCTGAAAGAGATTGTAAAGAATTGGTATAATTTCTTCCCTAAATTTTTGATAGAATTCAACCAATGAACTTGTCTGTACCTGATGTCTTCCCCTTTGGAAGGTTATTGAATTTTTATGCAATTTATTTAATAGATATAGGCCTTTTCAGATTGCCTGTTTCTTTTTGCGTGAGTTTTGGCTGCAGCCAAAACAGTTTCAAGGAATTGGTCCATTTATTTTTTTATTTTTAGTTGTTTTAAAAATATTTATTTATACATTTTTTACATCATTGTTCATTTTCGTACAATGTTTGATTTCTCCTCCCAGGTGTGATCCCCATAAAATTACTACCACCAAGACACTCATGAACCATCACCATAATCTCTTGTATTCTTCTGTCCCCCATTTTGATACCTCTCTCCCCCTCCGCTGCTAAATGTCTCTGATTTATAGTTTGCCTGCTAGTTTTGTCTTTTTTTCTCCTGATCCCTTGTATGGTTTCCTTGTGTTCCTCCTATAAGTGAAACCATCCAATATTTTTCTTTTTCCTTTGTTATTTCACTGAGATAATCCCATCTAGCTCCATCTGAGTTTATCTTTTTTGATTGCTGAATAATATTCCATTGTGTATATATAACACATCCTTTTGATCTAGTCACTTGTTCTGGGGTATTTAGGTTGTTTCCATATCTTAGCTATTGTAAATAGTACTGCAGTAAACATAGAAGTACAGGTTTCCTTTCAAATTAATGATTTTGTGGCCTTTGGGTACATTCCTAGGAGTGGAATTGGTGGATTATATGGTAGCTCTATTTTTAGTAGCCTGAGGGACCTCCATACAGCTTTCCATAGTGGTTGGACTGTTTTGCATAAGGAATTGGTCCATTTAATCTAGGTTATCAAGTTTCTTCCATGGAGTTGTTCATAGTATTCCTTTATTACCCTTTAAATTTTCATGGAATCTGTAGTGATGTCCCATTTTTAATTTGTGATATTAATAATTTGTGTCCTCTCTATTATTTTGTTAGCCTGGTGGAGGCTGATCAGTTTTATTATTTCAAATACCAGTTATAGGTTTCACTGATTTTTCTCTACTTCCTGTTTTCAATTGATTGATTTCTACTCTAGTCTTTTTTTTTTCTCTCTGCTTCCTTTGGATTTAATGGCTCTTCCCTTTCTAGTTAATGAAGGTGGAAACTTAGACTATTGTTTTCTAATATATGCATTCAATGTCTCAGTTTTCCTCTAGGCACTGCTTTTGCTGCATGGTGTACATTTTCATTTTCTTTTTTTTTAATATATATTTTTATTGCTATTTATGTCTTTTACATTTTGTATTCCCCTTGGGTAGCCCACCACCAATTCACCCGTGATCCATCTCCATGGTCCCTTGTGTTCTTTTCTATTCCATTTTGTGCCCTTTTCCTTCCCTCCCTCCGGCTCCCTCCTCCCCCACCCCACTGATTGTCTCTCTCCCACCCAGCCTCCCTATAGTCCTGTTATTAGTGAAACCATTCGATATTTTTCTCTTTCTTTCTGGCTTATTTCACTGAGTATGATCCCTTCTAATTCCATCCATGTCGCCGCAAATTGCATGTGTTTATCTTCTTTCCATGCTGAATAGTATTCCATTGTGTATATGTACCACATCTTCTTGATTCAATCATCTATTTTTGGACATCTGGGTTGCTTCCATACCTTTGCTATTGTGAACAGTGCCGCAGTGAACATACGGGTGCATGTATCCTTTCGGATTAGTGTTTTTGTATCCTTTGGGTAAATTCCCAAAAGTGGGATTGCTGGGTCGTATGGAAGCTCCATGTTTAGCAGTCTGAGGAATCGCCATACAGCTTTCCATA
>PVIJ01021460.1:0-18433 GCA_004024925.1 Scalopus aquaticus | reverse complement strand
TTTTCCCATCAAATATAATAAATAATAAAATGTATAGATTTTGAGCAATAATCTACATAGTAATCTAAAGATTTAGAAACTATTACTATCCCTTTTATGAGAAGAAACTGATGAAAACTTAAGGCATCAAGTAGCTATATTGACGAGCTAGTGATTTCTCAGATGCTATTCTTAACTATCTGTGACACTTTCAAGCAATAATGATATTTCTATCACAGACTGCTGAGCATACTATCACTATTACTTTGTTATCTATATATAAATTATAATTTTATTAAGAATTCTGCTCAATTTTCTATAAGATAATTGATTCAATATCAATATACATTAGGAACGTTTGTTACTCTATGCAGCATCACCTTAGGGTGCTCACCCAGCAGAAAGATCAATGACTCAAATTAAAGAAAATTGTATTGTCAGACATGAATTTCTATTTATTAAAAAGTCATAATCCATTGATCATTGATACATATCTCTTGCTAAAATGAGTTAATGGAATTTTGTAGTTATGCTGGTGTGGGTAGATGGAGAAGGCTTGAACTCTTGTGGTGTCAGTGAGAATCCAGAATGGAGTGGACAGAGTCACATTTAATTTAATTTCTCTTCAAGGTCCAGTGCATGCATGACCCAGATATAGATGCTAAGAATCTCAGCTGCTTATAGCTCAAACTCTCAACCTCCTCTTGAGAGTTCTTTTACCTGAGACCATGAAGGTGTCTCAGGACCCTCCCAGGTCCTTCCAGCAATCAAAGACTGGCTGGCATAGGGGTAAAAGAAATTGGCCCTCTTATATCCCAGTGGAACCAGTTCTATAGTCCAACATATACTACAGAGGTTCCTTGGGTCCAGGCTAAAGCCAGTTATTATTTGGGGCCACCTTCCCCCAACCGTAGTCAGATCCCCTCAACCCCTTCTTGTTTTAAAGCACTTTGATAAAAATTCTCATTTTATGGTCTGTACGTAGGCAACCAAAAATAACCTGGAGAAATACAGAAAGGTATAAAAACTGCTTAAGAGCTATAGTAAAAGAGCTTAATGTAGGATGAATATTAGGGAAAGTAAAGTTATAAATGAAATCCAGGTTCTGACCGATCACTGGGTGGATGAGGAAACTGAGAAAATGCAAAATAAAGAAGACTCATGGCAGGTGGTTATTCCATCACAAAGGAACAGCTTTTTACCCTGAAGGCATAGAGGCCCCATAAACACTGCTTTCTCTCTATGCAGAAATTGTGCCAAACCCTCCTTCTATGGACTACAGATTGCCTTATCCACCATCTTGGTATTGCACACAACATTGCTCCTCATAAGAAAACACACCTCACAGCACGTGAAGTGCTGCAGTGGACCCATGCATGAGACTTTTACTATATTCCTCACCATTCTCTATCTGGAATGATAGAGTGATGAAATGGCCTCTTGAGCCTCAGTTACACTAAGCTAGATGGTGGTACTTTGCAGGACTGTGGTAAAGGTTTTCATCTCGCTACAAAGGTGGCTTTGCCCTGAATCAGCATCCATAATAGAGCAGTGTTTCTCCCATAGTCAGGATTCGTGGTGCTGTCAGCTAACAAATATTTTGCTAATGGAACCTGAAGGGTCACAGTGAGTGGTAGACCCTTCAGGTTCCATTAGCAAAATATTTGTTTCCTATTCCCATGACTTTATGACCTCTTGAACTGGACACCATAGTTCCAAAGGGAGCATGCTTTTACCAGGAGACAAAACAAAGTTGCATTGACCTGAAAGCTAAGACCACACCACCCAACCACTTCAGGTTCCTCCAGCCTCTAGAGATCAGTAGGCAAAAAAGGGAGTTACTGGGCTGCTTGGAATGACTGACCCTGACTACTGAATGGAAATTGGATTGTACTTTACAATGGAGATAAGGAAGAGTATGTCTGGAATACAGAAGATCCCTTAGGGTCCCTTAGGATCTCGCCTATTACCCTGTGCTATGTTTGAGATCAGTGAAAACAAACCATATCAGTGGGAGAATAGTAGAAATATCTTGGATAATAATTTCCTTCCCATGAATAATCAATTATTTCCAATCTCTTTCCATAAATATTATTTTTCCTTACACTTGCTTTCTCTCTAAAAATATTTGCAGAGACTAAATTAATATTAATTGCCTGAAATCTTAGGACAGCCAGATGTAGAAAATATAAACATTGAGTGCAGAAAGTCTAAAGAATGGTCACTTTTTGGTTCTCAAGTAATCCTGTATTCCACACCATCTCTTGAGCACATGAGCAGGAATTAGAATTCATTTACTCAGAGTGAGGAGTTCAAGGAGGGTATACTGTATTTTGTTATTATTAGAGCTTTTGAAAAATAAAGAATCTCCACACATCTCCTGTGAATATTCTCTAGAGAATGGTAAGCACTGTGGAGAAGTAAGGTACAGCTAGAGATTCTCAAAAAGAGAGAGTTCTAGTATTACTCAAGCAGGAACAGATGGGTGTCCAAGGGCAGGGTTTATTGAAAACAACTTCTCCTTGTGTCCCCTGAAATAAAACACTTAAATACAGACAGAGTCATTATCATCTATTCTCCATTTTTCCTGTCTGTTTTCTATTGTTATTATTTTGTTACCATCCCCACAACAACCTGTTCTTTCTGAATTATTGTTGATTTGCAATGTTAGCCCACTTAACTAATCTTTTTTGAAAAGTCAAAGTAAAAACAATAACTATTAGGAGATATGCAGTTTTGTTGCTAGATCATTACAACTCATTTTGTGCCACAAAACCTGACGAAATGCCTTAACATTCTTTGGGGAAAACTGGGCATATTGTCATCTACAGACCACAAATAAAACTTGAGCCAATATTAGGAGGATATAAAAGCATGAAGCCTCTCTTTGCATATCTAATGAAAAAACAAGAAAACATTGCTTTAAACTACTCATTTTTGTGGGAATCAGTTTCCAACATTTTCAGCTTCTCCAGCTGTATAACTATTCTACTTACTATTCAGAAGTTATTTAGAATTGATCAATTTTATCTTTTTAACTCAGCAATTTAGCTTTCTAGACTCTTTTTTTTTTAAAGATTCATTTATTTATGCATACAAGCTGGGGTACAGACCAGAGGCGTGGGGCGGCGAGAGGGTTCACCAGAGACAGAGTGGGGAGCGGAGCAGGCAGATCAGAAATACACTGCTGATTCTGATCTGCTTGTTCTGCTACCCACTCTGTCTCTGGTGAGCCCTCTCGCCACCCCACGCCTCTGGCCTGTACCCCAGCTAGTATGTATAAAAAAAAAAAAAAAAAAAGAAATACACTGCTGAGGGGAGCAGCGGGCAAGGCAGGAGAGGTCTGCCGCGCCATGTGGGAATCTCCCTAGCCGGGTGTTGCACTCGTGTTGCCGCTGCTGACAGCTCCACAGTGCAGCGCCCAACCGCTGCGCCACCAGGGAGGCCCTCTAGACTCTTTGTTGCACACAATACATGGTCTCAGTAAATTCAGGTTATGAGTGTGATTTGTGATCAGAGTTAGTACAATGACAAGATAAATATCATTATTACATTTCAGGGGTAGCAGAGGCTATTCAATCTGAAAACACATTGCACATAGTTGTGTTGAAATACTGGAGAACAAACTCCTGAGAACTCACACTTTTTCAGTGTTCTCATTCCAGGAAAAAAAAAAAAAAAAGCACATCTGCTTGATTCCCATAAGCAAAAATATGCAATATTATTACAGAAGCCTTAAGGATATCTTCCAAGAGAGAATTTTCTTTATCACGAGGTAATCACTGAAGGTCACCAAGAGGATATTTCTAAGTAGTGCTGCCCTATGGTACCAAGAGGCTTAAGCAGCTAAGCAGCATTCCAAGTAAAATAGAGAGGGCAAGAACAGTTTGGATATTTTATACCTAACTCTTTTTAAGTCCTCCGTCTCTAGAAGACTTCCACAACAGATTTCACTTGGTAGATTTATTAATCTGTATGTGTTCCTATTGAATCTCACACATAACCTGGCTAGATCCATTCTTCAATAAATGTTTGTTTATTTGAGAAGCACAATCTCCTTCTCTAGATTGTTTGGTATAATAGAATACAAATACATTAAAATCTTTCTTTCAAGAATCACAATGAATCTCTGAACTATGCTGGAACTGGATGAAACAGAAAATATTTCTTAAAATTAATAAATACATGCTTAAAGTATTCTGGATTGTTGCCAAAATATATGGATAGAAATGGATTTTCAGGTTGCAGACCAGAGTGGAGACTTTAATGTATCCTGAAGGTATTGATTAAATATTGGAAGGAGTACCATGATTTTTAATAAGTTAATGAAATCAAATGCATTGGTTATACTTAATTTGTTTAAAATATATACATCCAAATGTAAAAGAAATAAGATTGTTCTAGAAATGAACACACAGATGATAATATCCAAGTCAAAAAATATAGAATCAGAAGAATACCTAAGAGGTTATATATTCTTACCTTCTATCCCCAAATAATTCTGTGAGGTGACAGGTATATTAAAACTTTATCACTATAATCAAATTATATGAGGAAACTAAAATCATAGCTAAACATAGTGATATTAAAAAACAGAGTAACAACTAGTGGTTTTTACCTTCCCCATCTCCTATTCTCAGGCCATAGGTTTAGATCTTAAATTGACACTTTCATTTTGTGTATCTGTGTTTGTCACCCCTATCATCCCATACCCTGCTTTGCATCTACAATGCATTACCAGAAAAAATGAAAAACACTGAATCTTGGTAAAATTTTCAATCTCCCACTCCTCAGATGTCTCCATTTCTTTTTTTTTTTTATAATATATATTTTTATTGTTATTTATGTCTTTTACATTTTGCATTCCCCTTGGGTATCCCACCACCAATTCACCCGTGATCCATCTCCATGGTCCCTTGTGTTCTTTTCTATTCCATTTTGTGCCCTTTCCCTTCCCTCCCTCCAGCTCCTTCCTCCACCCCTCCCCCCCCACTGATTGTCTCTCTCCCACCCGGCCTCCCTATAGTCCTGTTCATTGCAGCACTGTTCACAATAGCAAAGGTATGAAAGCAACCCAGATGTCCAAAAATAGATGATTGGATCCAGAAGATGTGGTACATATACACAATGGAGTACTATTCAGCATGGAAAGAAGATAAACACATGCAATTTGCAGCGACATGGATGGAATTAGAGGGGATCATACTCAGTGAAATAAGCCAGAAAGAAAGAGAAAAATATCGAATGGTTTCACTTATAACAGATGTCTCCATTTCTAATAAAGAAAGATGACCCCTGCTCTAGGAAAACTAGGGGAACTCAAGTTCAGGTAATGACAGGATGCTCTCCTGTGTTTAGGTTCCAAGTGTAGGGAATACAATTCCCCACTCAAAAATGGATGTTTCTCAAACCTGTCTTCAGAATATCTGCTTCTAAGAACAAAGTCTTTCCATCAAAGCAGATAATTAATTCCAGAGAGAAAAAGCAGCACCTACAAGACAAGGCCCTTGAATCTTCACAAAATCCCTTTAAATAGCCATGCGGGCCAAAGAGTAAATGAGCTTTGCTGATCACATCTCCAGAACAAGACTAATCATGGGCGACATGACATATGCGAGCGTATTTCATCCAGGTTTTCTGCTTTTTGCTTGTGGGACCAGAGTTGTCTGTAGAAGATCATCTTTCTATGACATTTCAAATGAATCCCTTCTAAATGCATATCCCAGGTGTTCTATGAAAACATTTTGAGGTTCCGTGATACAAGAAAGGATTGAGACATCTAAAAACATGTAGCAAGTGTTTATTCATATTTGCTCATCCTAATAGTCTCTTTTTGAGTGTCATATCTTTCATGTTGAAAGCTGCTTATTCCAAGAGGATGTCAGTTTGAAGATGGCATTGTTCTGAACACCCCTATCTATCATTAAGGGAACCAAAGACTGTAAGGTAAGGTTTTCAATAGTGTTAATGCTTATTAAAGATTGGTACTACTCATATATGATCAGCATCATGTTTCCAGACTTTTCAAATATGGCAATAGTGCCTTTCAACCTCACCCCATTTTTCCAAGGATTGGTAAATAGCATCGACCTCATCTGATGGATGACAAATCTAAGACTCCTACAGATTAATCATAGGGTGTGGCTCTCTAACACCAAACACCATGTTTTTGCAAGGAGATCTCTCCTTTAGCAATCAAGATTCATCATGAGAATGGAATGTGAATTAAATACACTTCATACATAGAAAAGATGTAAGCTTGCATATTGACATCAACTATCAGCTGTTTAGTCAAAGCACAGTTTCCTTCTTTGGATCAGTTACTGTGGATAATATGAATCTCCATGGAATCTTTAACAAAAATTGGAGATGGCACCTCATGAACTCCTTGCATAGTGAAATGTCTCTCTGTATTATTGATCAAAATGTCAATTCTTCCTATCTCTTAAGTGAATACACAAAAATGATGAAAGTTTTGTGTGTGTCTATAGTAGCATAGTGGATATGCTACTATACATTCCCCTAATTTTCATAAGGCTTATATGGCTTTATTAGTACCCCTGATTTAGTTGTGGGAACAAATAGGTAGGGTGCCAGCAATGTACCCATATCAAAGAAGTTGCAAGTGAAGGGCCAGTATTCTAGCTTGGATCTTTGGATTCAATAATACACTTAAACATGATGGCATTCATTTTCAACTTTTTATGAGATTGTTTCAGGACTCATGCATTGGAGGAAGTCTGGACTTGACAGAGATGGGTTTGGAAAAAAATCAAGTTACCAATACCTTTCAATAAATGATATACAATATTGTACTTGATATATGGGAGTTTGAACATGTCATTGTTATGCATGTCTGCTGATAAAACTGTTTCATATTCTCTTGCATGTGAAGTTGTAATGAAATAATTATAATAGATCTCATTCTACTAAAAGGAGATTATAAATTCAACATTGGTAATAACAAAACAGAACATAAGAAAGAATTTGGATGTAAAATGTTTAAGTATATGCTCACTGAACTTTTAATGTACTTAACTAGCTTGATCTTGGACAAGATTCTTAACTTTTCTCTGCTTTTATTTCATAAAGTGTAAAATGAGCAATAAATGATGGTGGGAATCATATGATAAATTTGTAGTGAGGATTAAATTAGGAAATGTCTAAAACACCACTTAGAACAAATAAATATTTATATTGATTTAATATTATCATTGCTATTAATATTAACCACATATACCTCTAATACTTGTTCTTTTTCTGCAAAGTAGATTTAATAATACCAGCAACATAAGTTAGATCACTATTAAATGGATCAATATGTGCATAAAACTTGCTACATTGAACATAGCAGTTGATCATTAAAAGAATAATTATTAGCTAATATAAAGTTCTTGGATCTAGACAACAAGCATTTTGAATGTCTTCATAAGAACTCCTGTGTACTTTCTTTAGATTTCCATTACCAGTGGCATATTACATCTCCTGCTAATTCTTTGAATAATCTCCTGCTAGGTTTCCTATGTCTACCTTCTATTCTTTACTGAAGTTTAACCCATTTCATCCAAGACAAAGATCTTATTAAATTTATAGCCAAGACTCCCTTTCCTCAATTTTTACTTTATATTTTTTCATTATATTCTTATATATAATCTTACTTTACATTCTCACAATTTTTACTCATTTACCTCCCATGTCTCTCCATTTCTTTCTTTTTTTAAAAAAGATTTATTTTATTTATACATACAAGCTGGGGTACAGACCAGAGGCGTGGGGTGGTGAGAGGGTTCACCAGAGACAGAGTGGGGAGCAGAACAGTCAGATTGACAGAAATACACTGCTGAGGGGAACAGTGGGCGAGGCAGGAGAGGTCCGCTGCGCCACGTCAAATCTCCCAGGCCGGGTGTTGAACCCGTGTCGCCGCTGCTACAGCTCCACAGTGCAGCAATCAACCGCTGCGCCACCGGGAAGGCCCTCTCTCCATTTCTTTTTTTTTTTTAAATATATATTTTTATTGTTATTTATGTCTTCTACATTTTGTATTCCCCTTGGGTAGCCCACCACCAATTCACCCGTGATCCATCCCCATGGTCCCTTGTGTTCTTTCCTATTCCATTCTGTGCCCTTTTCCTTCCCTCCCTCCGCCTCCCTCCTCCCCTCCCCCCCTCTGATTGTCTCTCTCCCACCCGGCCTCCCTATAGTCCTGTTATAAGTGAAACCATTCGATATTTTTCTCTTTCTTTCTGGCTTATTTCACTGAGTATGATCTCTCCATTTCTTAAGGATAAGGGGAAATCCCTTTGTTCTGCATATATTCTCTATGTCCTGGATCTACCACTTCTCTCTAGAGTAGCTACCTGTATGTACGTATATTCTAGTCAAGATATATTTTCAGTCGTTCGAGTTTATTTGGTTTTGGTTAACATACATGACTTCCTTAAATATGTGTTTACAAAATACCCTAAGTTTCCAGTATTAACAGATTCTTAATTAGTGAAATCACTTCAGTAATCTTCAAGAAACAAACATTTTCTCTCCAAAAAAAAAAAAAATCTCAGACTAACTTATAGTTAATAGAATCAGACACTTAATATTAGAATGGCTGAATTTGATGAATTCACGGTTGTATCAACAAAAACTGATTTTTTTTCCAGGTAATGAAGTAAGCATCACATGAAACCCATGGAGATTAGGAACAATGTCACAGAGTTTGTTCTACTGGGACTCACAGGGAATCCAAAGATGCAGAAGATCATATTTGCTGTGTTTTTTCTCATCTATGTCATCTCTGTGGTAGGAAATTTGCTCATCGTGATCATCATCACTGCCAGCTCATTGTCGGGGTCCCCCATGTATTTTTTCCTGGGCCATCTCTCCTTCATTGATACCTGCTATTGCTCTATCAATACCCCCAAACTGATTGCAGATTCACTCTATGAAAAAAAAACCATTCTATTCAATGAGTGTATGATTCAAATTTTTGCTGAACATTTCTTTGGAGGCGCTGAGATTATCCTTCTTACTGCGATGGCCTACGACCGCTACGTGGCCATCTGCAAGCCCTTACACTATGCAACCATCATGAACTGGCGGTTATGTGGCCTGCTAGTGGGAGTTGTGTGGGTGGGAGGCCTTCTTCACTCAACCATACAGATCCTCTTCATCTTCCAACTGCCCTTTTGTGGTCCTAATGTCATAGATCATTTTTTGTGTGATCTGAGTCCTTTGCTCAATCTGGCCTGCACTGACACCCACACTCTAGGACTCTTTGTTTCTGCCAACAGTGGCTTCATTTGTCTGTTAAACTTCCTTCTCTTGATGGTCTCCTATGTGAGTATTCTACGCTCCCTAAAGAATCACAGCTTAGAGGCAAGGCGCAAAGCCCTCTCCACCTGTATGTCTCACATCACAGTGGTCGTCTTGTTCTTTGTGCCTTGCGTATTTATGTACATGAGACCTGCTGTTACTTTACCCGTTGACAAAGCAGTTGCTGTTTTCTACACTGCAATAACTCCCATGTTAAATCCCTTAATCTACACCTTGAGAAATGCACAGATGAAAGATGCCATTAAGAAGCTGTGTGGTAAGAAAGCTATTTCAGATGACAAATAAGTGTGGCTGGAATCCCACAGTGACTCAAATGAAGAAGGACATGTGATTCAAGGGCAGCCATGCCTCTCACTGTGGCCTCTGAAATGAAAATGGAGTACAGGAAAGAGCCACCCTCATCAATTCTACATTTTTCCTGTCTGGTTTCCATCTGTGTTTCCCTTTTATCATGCTCACACCAAAACATTCTCTCTGAATTGCTCTTTTGCAAGTCTGCCTATCTATACTAATCCTGATTGAAGTGTTGAAGTACAGACAGTAGTTATTAAGAAACACGCAATTTGTCTAGAGATCATTGTAACCCATTTTTGGGTCATAGCCCACTGAAAACCTGTCAAAAGTTGTCAAGATTCCTTTGCAGAAAAGTGGGCATGTGATAATAGACATAGCACACATGAAAACTTGAGCCAAAATTAGCAGGAAATGAAAAAATGGAAAGCTTTCCTTTGTATCATAAGAACCTAGGGATATAACAAAAAATATTGTTCGATATAATCAATTTATGGAATTTTATGGGGATATAATCAATTTATGGGAGTCTCTACTATCTCAAATACCATGTGGCTCTGTTCAGAATGCAAATATTCTAGCTATTTATATATTCTAACTTTCATTCTGGGTTTATAAATAGTTGTTATTTTTTTCTCTAAAGGACACAATAGATGGAAGATTCCAGTGGACCGCACGTTCTAAGTGTTTTGTAGTCAGAGTAGTGTAAAATCAGAAAAAACATTAATATTGCATTTTAAAGGGTAATAAGTAATATTCAGTTTGAAAGCACTGACACTACACTTGCTTTGGTTTGAAACACTGGAGAATAAATTTCTAAGAGCTCAAAATTTTTTGGCGTTCTCATTGCAGAACATAAGTGCAAATGTTCGTGTCTTCTAAGGAGAAAGATGTACCATTTTGAGAGTAAACAAGGTTTTACCAAGGCAAGAGAAATTTATCACAAGTAATCAGTAAAGGTCCCCTAGAGGAAGTTTCTAAGCACTGCATTTCTTAAGTTCCCAAGTGGTGGTAACAACTAAAAAAGGAAAGATTCCAGGGGGAAAAAAGAGAAGAGCAGAGAAGTTGGGTATTCTACACTTATTTATTTTGAAGTCCTAGTCACTTGATGATTTCCATGACAAAGATTTCAGTGGGTACGTTTGCTAATCTTTATGTGTTCTTGTGGCATCTTGCATATGGCCTGACTAGACCCAGAAGCTAGTTAAAGATGTTTAGCTAACAGGTGTGGCACAAGCATTTCTTTTGGCATTTTCATTTCTCTATCTCTTATCATGAGATTAAGGGATTAAAAAAGGAGCAATGACGATGCAGAGAATTAAGAATATTAAATGCAACATGATATCTTCGATTGGATTATGGGACATTAAGGGAACCTAAATGCAATCAGCTGTAGATGCAACTCCATGTTTATGCAGCATTATGCATAATAGCCACACTTACGAAATAACTTAAGCTTGCCATGACAGATGAATGGGTAAAGACACACACACACACACACACACACACACACACACACACACACACACACCGGAATATTATTCATCTTTAAGGAAAGTCAGAAACCCTGCCATTTGCAAAAACAGGAATGGACCATAAGAGCATAAGAGCATTATATTAATAATAGTCAGGCAGAGAAAAATAAAGATAGTATCATCTCACTCATATGTGCAGTCTTAACAATAAACATGTAGATACAGAGAATAGACAGGTGGCTGCTAGAAGCAGGGGAAGTGGGCAAAACAAGGGAAGGTGATGTAAAGGTACAAAATTCTAATTTTAATATGAGTAAGTCCTGGAAAGGCAATGTCACCATGGTGATTATAGTTAGCAATACTATATTTTATATTTGACAGTTGCTAGGAAGGTAAATCTTAAAATTCCTCATCACAGGAATATTGTGGAAATATTTGAGGATGGATGTTAACTATAATTACCATGATGATCATTTTATGATGACAGTCTTATATCAAATAATTATACAGGTGTAACTGATGTATGCCTGAAGCTAATATAATGTTATATGTCACATATATCTCACTTTTACAAAAGAAAATGTTTTCAAAACATTAAATATTACATCTACTGTAAGAAATACTAAGTGACTTCTGGGACAATTTTTGGTTTTATACAATGAAAGTCTCATCAAAAGTGAATTTGTGTTTAGATTTGTATCGGAAAATGTCATTAAGATAAGGCCAATGCTGTCTTCAATTAACAATTTAGATCACTAAAAATGTGCTAAAATAGAGCTTCATGTCATTAAGAAAATATGATAATGAAAACTAATAAGCACTTTTTGAAAGAGTTCATTAAACAAATTTATTGGTTAACTACTTAAACTTCTGTTTCATTTTTAGTAACATAACAGTTTTGTTTGAGCTTAGTAATCAAACATTTTGTATAATGTACCTAATTTTTTTTTTTGTTCTTAATTAATAACTATCAAGATATAATTTGTGGGCCTCCCTGGTGGCGCAGTGGTTGAGCGCTGCGCTGTGGAGCTGTCGGCAGCGCGCAATGCAAGTTCGACACCCAGCCAGGGAGAATCCCACATGGTGCGGCAGACCTCTCCTGCCTCGCCCACTGCTCCCCTCAGCAGTTTATTTCTGATCTGCCTGTTCTGCTCCCCACTCTATCTCTGGTGAACCCTCTCGCTGCCCCACGCCTCTGGCCTATACCCCAGCTTGTATGTATAAATAAATAAATCTTTAAAAAAAAAAAGAAAAAATTTGTACAATTACTCTCTGTTGTACATCCTCTATTTTTTTCTCCCTTGTCTTTTTTCTGCTCTTTATGCCTTATATAGATCCTGAAAAACAATCTTATCTCATACATTTCATTTATGTATTTTAAAACCCTTTTAGCATTTAAATTATCTCTCTTTTCATAAAATCCTGGTATCCAGTAACTTCTCTTCAATTATGTTTGTTATGATTCTCTGCAGATGTTTAAGAGGATTTTAAGTGATCTCAAGAGCATGTAAAAATTTTTTTTTTCACTTCAATAGAAAATCTTTTTCAGAATTCTAGTTTTTACTCCAGTGACAAGATGATTTGTTGTGCCAAAAAAATATTTTTAATTGAAAAAGAACTTTCAGAGAAGTTCTGGGATCATGGTTAAAATGTTCAAAATAGTTTCCAAATACCCCTTGTCCTAACAGAGGAGCAACCTCTGCCTGCAAAAAAGCACATCTGTTACAATGCAGCAACCTAAATGGAAAAATCACTATCACCCTAAATCCCTACTTTTCATTAAAGTTCACTCCGGTGCTGTATATTTTATGGACTTTGACAAATATCAATATAATGACAAGTATGTGTAACAGCACATACAAAAGTTTCAATGGCATGAAAGTCCTCTCTATTCAACAATTCATTTCTCTCACCAAACACACCAACTAGTCCTTGGTAACTGAAGATCTTTTCCATGTCTCCATTGTTTTCACTTTTCTACAATGTTTTGAGGTTAACGTCACATAGTAGGTGTTCTTTTGAGATTGTCTTCTTTTGCAAAGTAAAGTGCATGAAGTTGCCCCCATACCTTTCCATGACTTCAAGTTCATTTCTTTTTCTAGCTGAATAATGTTCCTTTGTCTGGATGCAACACAGTTGATCATTATCCTAAGGAAGGGGGCTTCATTGCCTTCACCGTTATTTTATTTTGAATAAAGTTGCCATAAACATTCACATGCTGCAAAAATAGTCTTGATTGGGTCTGGATGTGACGACCAGCCACTTACTCATCAACTTTTGGCAGTTAGTGGTTGGTGGACATTTACCTTTAATATTCAGTTACTTAATTTCATGTGATTTTTTTTAAAATTCCTTTCACTAGGTGGAATAAAAGCCATTGTGTTCTCAGCATCATGAATCAGTGATACTTTTCCTGTCTTCACTAGTTATCATGGTTTATTTCAAAGAGAAAAGGAATGCTGATTCACAGAAATAACCTTAAGAAGATTCTACTGTACTGATTACTTTGTCACCAAAATGCTGTTAATGGATGTTTATGTGAATGCTTTATGGGGAATTTAAAGATATTATTTTAATTTTAGATTTCAACTTGTCTAATACCAGGGAATTTGAGTCACAATGTGGTTCTGCTCATAAACACACAGCTTGTTACAGAATTATAATTATAAAATATTTCTCTCAAAACTCACTGATCATTATACTATTGCGTGTGTGTGTGTGTGTGTGTGTGTGTGTTTGTGTGTGTGTGTCTGTGTATGTATGTGTTAGTTTCTACAGGGCAACCTGTAATAAAGGCTAATATAATCTTACATCCACAAAATTATTTAGCATCCATTTAATTTGTGTTTGTTTTCACTTTAAATTGTTAATTCTAAATATTTCTTTAATTTTAGTCAAGATGACGGAAAATAAAATCTATGAGATACTTTTTACTCTTTTCATTCACATCAAGCCCTTTACATTTAAATGGTTGTTTAGCAATAGGCATCTTCAAATCAGTTGTGGGCTTCCTTGGAAAATAGTGTGTGACACCAAACTTTTCTCATGGCATTCTTCATCTCTGTATTTCTCAGTGTGTAGATTAAAGGATTGAACATGGGAGCGATGATAGTATAAAATAGTGCAAATACTTTATCCTCAGAGTAAGTAGTAGGAGGTCTAAGGTAGATAAAAATGGAAGGAACAAAAAATAAGAGGACCACAGTGATATGAGAGCCACAGGTGGAGAGGGCTTTGCGTCTACCCTCAGCTGACTGATTTCGGAGGGTGAATAATATAACAACATAAGAAAAAAACAAGACAATAAAGGTAACTAGAGCAACCAAGCCTGAATTGGCAATCACAAGAACACCAATGATGTAGGTATCAGTACAGGCAACATTAAGGATTGGGAGAATATCACAAAAATAGTGATCAATTTCATTAGGACCACAGAACGGTAACTGGATTGCCATAGATAACTGAGGAAAGGAATGGGCAGCTCCACCCACCCAAGCAGCTAAGACCAGAAGATTGCATCTTGTCCTGTTCATGATAATCATGTAGTGAAGAGGTTTGCAGATGGCCACATAGCGATCATAAGCCATGGCAGTAAGAATGAAAATCTCAATGCCTCCAAAGAAGTGCATGGCAAATACTTGCAACATGCAATTATTATAGGAAATGATCTTCCTCTCCACCAGCAGGTCAGCAATTAATTTTGGAGTAACAGTGGTCGTATAGCAGATGTCCATGGATGACAAGTGGATGAGGAAATAGTACATTGGCTGTTCAAAAAGAAGACTGCATCGAATGGAGACAAGGATCACAAGATTTCCTACCAACAGGGCAATATAACAAAATAAGAAGAGCACAAAGCAAAATAATTGTATATTCTTGTCATAAGAAAGTCCTAGAAGAATAAATTCTGATATGTTCCTCCGGTTTTCCATTCACTTGAAATTTGTTTATATTATATGCAAATAAATTATT
The DNA here is from genome assembly GCA_004024925.1 of Scalopus aquaticus. NCBI lineage: Eukaryota > Metazoa > Chordata > Mammalia > Eulipotyphla > Talpidae > Scalopus > Scalopus aquaticus. The sequence continues at coordinate 3,389 of PVIJ01021460.1, read as the reverse complement.
TATCTGAAATAAATAAAACACATATTTAGAGAATGTATCACAATTTACAGCATGAGCACAATGATGTAAGATTTAAGAATGCTGTGACAGATTATGTTTTTTATTAAAATATCAATTTATCTTTTTATTGTCTCATAAATCTTTGTGAAAAATGTTAAAATTTGAGACAAAATATATTTATTCAGTTGTATCAGTAATGATTGTAAGTATCTAAGTGATAATTTGAAAACTTATTTAATAATCCTGATTATGTTAATTAGATAACAAAGATTTTCTTTGTAGGTAAAGAATGATTTTTCATATATTGTGAATGTATGTACTTAATACACAACCCAGCACTCCCTTTCTACTGCTATAAGACTAAATTTCCTGGAAATGAATCCTGAGCAAATACAAATATGATTAAGCTTTCCAATCTGAATGCTGAATTTAATTTGTGTAGCGCATACTCTGTTGTAATATGTAGTCAAGCATTGCTTGGATTATGGATTATCCTATGGATTATGCTAAATAATATAGTTGCTGTTATATTAATATGCATAGAATTGTTAAAAGCCATATAACCAAAGAATGTGAGTTAAGGACTGAAATTATGAAAACCGGAGAGCACATTAATAATCTCTCCTATTTACACTTCATGCTTTAAAACTTTGTGTGTGTATGTATTACTATTTATGTTTGTGATGGAAATCATCAAGAAAATATTTTTAAAATCATCCATTTGTGGCTTTTGCTAGAAATTTCATGTGTTTGTATATAATCTGTGGACTTAATGTCAATAAGAGAAGATAGTACAGAGTGTAATATTAGACAAATTTTATTGATAATGATAATGATAATAATGACATTTGTTGCAAAGATAAATGAAACAATCACATATTTTCTATTTTGTATGTGACATGTAATCTTAGGCACTATTCAATCAATGCAAAGTGAGTTAAGGATACAGAGAACCCATGTCCAGGAGATATTTTAATCAGTCATGAGGAATTTTCTGTCCCCTTTGGGGTTATAAAAGCTATTATACATCTATCTTACATGAATGTGATAGTCATATTGGGTGCCCAGGTGTCTAATAGGAAAAAACAAGACTTTTTGTTACCAGATTATATAGAAATCATCAATTCTAGTGATTCTCAAAATATATATCCACATGATTTATAAACAGTCTATTATATTTGCCAAATAATTAATAGGTAGGCATGTAAGAGTAATCAATACCGTAGGAAGTGTATCTTATTTTAAATAATTATTCAACTATCTAATTTCTCAATGGAGTGACTATTTGTCCTACTTTGATTTGAGAACAACTGCATTCATACTGATATCGTCAGTTAATCTTGACTAACTTTAAGGGAGTGGGAGTAACTGACATGTCTTGACTCAATTGCAACTGGTACTGATTATTTGTTAATGTGATGATTTATTGTTAGATTTTTAAATACAGCTTTCTAAAATGATTTGATAGAAATAGCATTATTATATAAGTAGATGTGAGCAATGTAAGGGTAGAAATCACTTGAATAAGATGAATCTCTAATTTAAATCAGGAGATACAGATTAACAGAGTCTAAGCAGCATCTCAGGATTATAATGTAAAACACTGAGATTTTGAAAGATAGAAATGCTTGTTCTCCTTTAAAATGAGGGGGGATATCTTTTTTTTGTTTAAGATTTATTTTATTTATGTTTACAAGGTGAGGTGTAGGCCAGAGGTGTGTGGGGGAGGCCAGGTGAGAGATTCACCAGAGACAGCCTGGGGAGCACAACAGGCAGATCGACTGAAGTATACTGCTGAGGGGAGCAGCGGGGAGACAGGAGAGGTTTTCTGTGCCATGTGGGTCAGCTCCCTGAGAGTGGCTGTGGATAGCTTCATAGTGCTGAGACTTAACCCCTTTCACCATCCGGAAGTCCCATAAGGGGACATTTCTTAAGAGAGAACTGAGGGGGTCTGCAGAAGGATGTCATAGTGATAAAAAAGACTATTTTCAACCCTCATCTGAGTAGAAAAGAGTGTTCCAGATGAGGTACCACAAAACCCAGTTTGTCTTTCTGTGTATTTAATATGTGGAAAGATAGGGAATTGTTAAAATGCTCATGTACTCTAGAATTTTAGATTCTAAAACTGTTCAAATAATTTACTTTCAACTTTATCAAAATATGTATTGATAAACCAGGCTTCCCCTTAAATTTTAGGTCATCATTGATATTCAATGCATAAAAACTCTAAAAATGACATTGTGTAATCTATGGGGACTAGGTATATGATCAGTGTTGTCAGAAGAAATGAAAGGGATAAGGGAAAAGTGATTTGAGCAGAATTACTGTCATAAAATAACATTTGAACACAGAGATGTTCATGAAAACTTCTATGTGAAAACTGGGGTCGTAATTGATTAATAATTCATACCAGTCAATCACTGAACAGCAGAATAGGAGCAACACAGAAATATTATGGAGTGCTAATTATATCATCAGTCTGACACTTGCTTTAATGGTTTCATTTTTTCTAGCCTCATTTCTGTCATTTATGTAAGCTATCATTACATAATTCATAAATCATTACATAATTAGGGTCATGTAATAGATAATAGAAAATGCCCCAGTGACATGTGGTGTCAAGACAGTCATTTCTTTTTTATCTCTTTTCTCCCTTGAGTGATTAGTTTAGAACCACAGAAACGGTCATGCACATTGATTTTTTTCATCAAATCTAATGGAAAATTTAAGGAAAAAGGCAAAAATTCAAAGAATGAATTCAATAACTGTGACTAGGTAAATTTGAACTACAATTATCAATTACTGAAAACATTAAGCTAGTTGGATGATAGATTGATCCTTTGCATAGTGTATAGTCCTGCTCAGTCTCCCATTACGTCTTGCAGTATTAAAAATAAAGTCAGTCAATTACTTTGCACTGCTGTTAGTACTGAATAAAAATCTCAAGTAGCCTTTTAGTTAAGTTACTAGAATAAGAATAAAGTTTCCATCACATATTCTCTTAGTGCATTAGAAGTAGCACGGTCTAAACTTACCTGACTTCGTTCACATGAAGCAATCTTTTTAGGATGGCAGGTGTTTTTAATTATGGAATGTCTTCATTATGGAGATGTTCTAGCATAAACAGTGTTATTTCTTAATAGGAACAGGGAGTGATGAAAATTAACATGATAAAATGTCATAATAAAATTCACTGACTACTTGGACCTACTATTCTGTTCTCTGTTTCCTAGTGGAATTTTGTTTGCAAAAAATGCATAATAAAATTGAAGATGTTAAAATCATTTTCTAGTGATCAAATTAACATATGCTGCAAAAGAGGTAAAACCTTGAGGCTTAACCTACATAGAATAGAAATCATATAACCGGCTAAACATATGGTTGGAGAG
>PVIJ01021459.1:0-18434 GCA_004024925.1 Scalopus aquaticus | reverse complement strand
AATGGAATACTATTCAGCATTCAAAAAAGACAAACACATGCAATTCGCAGCAACATGGATGGACCTAGAGGGGATCATGATCAGTGAAATAAGCCAGAAAGAAAGAGAAAAATATCGAATGGTTTCACTTATAACAGGAATATAGGGGAGCCAAATAAGAAAGCAACATTCAGCAGGGAAGGAGGGGAGGGGGAGGACTGAAGAGGGGGGAGGAGGGGAGCTCGGAGGACTATGGTGATGGCTCCACGGGTGAACAGGTGGTGGGTAACTTATGGGGAATACATAATAATGTAAAATATACGAATAACAAAAATAAATATTATATTAAAAAAATAAAAAAAAATGACTGTGATACAGAAAAAAAAATTATTAAAAAAATTCATTTTCTACTCCATTGATCAAATGTCTCTAAGTTTCTCCTAAGTGTCACGGGAAAAATGATCCACCCAACTATTGATTCTTCATTAGAATTACTTTTGTGTGTGAGTTAAATTGGTTTTAAAAGTCTTTTCTGTTTTCATTGTCCTATCAGATACTGTGATACAGGCAAACTTAGTATTTAAATGATGTCGTTTCTTAGAGGAGTTTTCTTTCCTAGAAAGTAAACCAGGCTCTTAGACCATCATTAAAGGCATCTGGAGAAAAACAAGCAGAAGATTAAACTTCCTCTTTTATTGTACTTTCCCCCTGCGAAGCGCCAGCAAGATGACACAGTGCAGATTTCCTGTGTTTCAGGCAGATGGGTACAGGGCAGGCAAGAGGGGTCAGGGGGTCAGGAGGCTAGCAGGCCTCCTAGCCCCCTGGCAAATCTTCACTTTCTCTGGGCTCTCTGCTGCTGCTTCCGCTTCTCTTCTTCTTCCCCTGCTTCTACTTCTGCTTCTTTACCACCACTATGACGCCACCCTTATATGCACAGTCTTTCCAGGCCCAGATGTGCCCATTCATGCACGCTCACATCAGACTCCAGGCGTCACCACAAGGCACACGTGCAAGACTGCAGGTGTCTATCATTAAATCTGATGGTGGTAGGGTGGAAAATCCCGACCACTCTTTCACTTACCCTACACCACAATAGCTGCAAGTGTTCCATACTTTCAGAAGTTGCTCAACCTGAACTTTTGAAGGAGAGAAGAATGTATAATGGGAGGTAAAGGGGGACAGGGCAGACACAAGAAACAAAAAGCTTTCCTCCTTCCCTGTTCTTTTGCCTCCTCCACCCCTCCCCAATTGGTGTCTCAGTTTCGTAGTTAGCTATCAAGTGTTAGTTTTTCAGCTTGTCTTTATCTGACTATTAATTTAGTTACTCTATAGTCCACATATTAATAACACCATGTGGTGTTTATCTTTCTCCTTCTGACTTTGCTTAGTATTATCCTTTCAAGCTCCATCTATGTTGTCACAAATGGCATGAGTTTATGTTTTTGATTGCTGAATAGCGTTCCACTGTGTATTTATATCACATCTTGATTCATTCATCTGTTCTGGGGCACTTAGCTTGTTTCCATAGTTCAGATATAGTAAATAGCGCTGCAATAAACATGGGAGTACAAGTTTCCTTTTGAATTAAGTGTTTTTGAACTTTGGATAGATGCCTAGAAGTGGAATTACTGGATCAAATGGCAGGTCCATGTTTAATATTTTGAGACACCTCCATACTGCTTTCCAGAAGAGTAGGACCAGTTAGCATTCCCACCAGCAGTATAGGAGGGTTCCCTTTTCCCTACATCCTCGCCAACATTTATTCCTGGTCTTTTCTAAATGGGCCATTGTAGGGTAAAGGAAGTTAAAAATCAGGCTTTTTGCCCTTCTGCTGCTAGTGTAGATGCCTAGGCTGAGGGGAATGGGCGCAGGGCACGGGCACCCATGATTATGGACACCTGAGCCCAGGGAACAAGGGTATGCATATGTGTAAATGGGTGCACCTGGGCAGCCTAGGGGGTCATGAAAGTGGCAGCATAACTAAGAGGACCACCCTGAGGCAAAACCACAAGACAAAATGAGAGAGAGAGGTTTCTGGGGGGGGGGGGCCAGGGGGTCTTGCTCCCCTGCCTACCTTCCGGCCTCCCTGCCCAGCCTGTGCCTGCCTCCTCCCATACCAGCCTCCCTGCCTGTTGTGCCTGTGTACCTGGTTCCCTGCTCTAACATTAAAGCCTTGTGCAAATCTATCAAGTGCTCCAAGACTCTTCTTTCCTTCTGCGTGAATCGACAGTGAACCTGCCTTGTGCATGCTTGCACTAGAGCCATTCTCACAGGTGTGAGATGGTATCTCATTGTCTTGATTTGTATTACTCTAATAAGTGACTGTGAACATTTTTTCGTGTGTCTGTTGGCCATTTTATGTCTTCTTTGGAGAGGTGTCTGTTTAGTTCTTTTGCCCTTTTTTGATTGGGTTGTTTAGTTTTTTATAGAATTTTATGAGATCTTTGTTTATCTTTGATATCAGTCTGTTCTGCAACCAACCCAGGATGGGTAGATTCATTGTTGGTTCAGGCAGCTTGAAAGAGAATCTTGGAGCCCTTGGCATCATTCCCACAGGTCAGGGGAAACAAGGCAGCAGTGAGACAGTAATTTGAGCTCCCCATTCAAATCCCAGTACGCTTTTTCTTCTTTTAGTTGTTCTCTGACCCTCTCCACCACTCTCCACCACACTCTGCCGCAAAGTCCTCTACCTCCTCCCTTCCTGTGCTGCCTTGCCCTTATATGCGCTATCTCTTAGCTCAGGTGTGCCCACTCATGCACGCCCACACCATTCTCCACGTGTCTTCCATCAGGCATGCATATGAGACCACAGGTGTCGATCATAGATGCTAATGGCAGCAGGGCGGTGAGGGGAGGGGGTATAGGGGAGGGAAGAAAACCTGATAACTTCCATTTACCCTACATAGTCCCTTGGCAGATGTATGGTATGCAAATATCATCTCCCATTCAGTAGGGTGTCTTTTCATTTTAGTTATAATTTGTTTTTCTATGTCCTGTAAGGATGGCACACATTAAAAATACAGGCAACAACAATGCTGGAAAGGATATGGAGAAAAAGGAACTCTTCTACACTGCTGGTGGGAATGTGAACTAGTCCAACCACTATGGAAAACTGTATGGCGATTCCTCAAACTGCTAAAAATGGAACTTCCATATGACCCAGCAATACCACTTTTGGGAATCTACCCAAAGGACACAAAAACACTAATTCAAAAGGTTACATTCACCCGTATGTTCATTGCGGCACTATTCACAATAGCAAAGGTATGGAAGCAACCCAGATGTCCAAAAATAGATGATTGGATCAAGAAGATGTGGTACATATACACAATGGAATACTATTCAGCATGGAAAGAAGATAAACACATGCAATTTGCAGCGACATGGATGGAATTAGAGGGGATCATACTCAGTGAAATAAGCCCGAAAGAAAGAGAAAAATATAGAATGGTTTCACTTATAGCAGGACTATAAGGAAACCAAATAGGAGAGACACTCAGCGGGTGGGGAGGGGGTGAGGGGGAGAGAGGATAAGGGCACAAAATGGAGTAGAAAAGGACAAAAGGGACCACGGAGATGGATCACGGGTGAATTGGTGGTGGGTTACCCAAGGGGAATACAAAATGTAAAAGATATGAATAACCATAAAAAATAATAATTTATTTTGCTATGAAGAAGCTTGATAGTTTGATATAGTCCCAGCTATTTATGGTCTCTTGTTTTTCTTGCTGTTGGGTTCAAATCCTTGAAGACATCACTAAAGCTTATGTCATGAAATGTTTTGCCTATGTTTTCTTCTATGTATTTTACGGTCTCAGGTTTTACATCCAAGTCTTTGATGCATTTTGAGTTGCTTTTAATGTATAGTGTGGGATCAAGGTCTGGTTTCATTCTTTTGCATGCAACTGTCCAGTTTTCACAACACCATATATTGAAGAGGCTGTCCTTGTTCTAGTGTATGTTTTTGGCTACTTTGTCATAAATTGACTGTCCATATACATGTGGGTTTATTTCTGGGCTCTCAATTGTGTTCCATTTGTCTGCATGGTAGTTTTTGTTCCAGTAGAAGGCTATTTTAATTATCGTGCCTTTACAATATTTAGCGTGAGGTCTGGAAGTGTGATACCTCCATTCTTGTTCTGCTTTTTGAAGATTGCTTTTGTTATTTGGGGTATTTTGTGATTCCATATGAATTCCAGTAGTATTGTTACAATTCGTTGAAAAATACCATTGAGTTTTTATTGGATTACATCAAATCTATTTATTGATTTGAGTAGAATGGCCATTTTGACAATGTTAATTCTTCCAATCCATGAGTATTTCTTTGTGTCCTCTATTTCTTTCAACAATGTCTTATAGTTTTCCTTGTATAGATCCTTTACCTGCTTTTTTACTCCTAAGTATTTATTTGTTTTCGTGGAATTGTAAATGGGATCATTTCTTAATTTCTTCCTCTTCTATCTAATTGTATAGGGGAAACCAACTGATTTTCTTGTTGATTTTTATATCCTGTCACTTTGCTAAACTGATTGTTTGAATTAGTTTCTGTGAAGCCTTGAGGACTCTATGTAGATTATCACGTCATCTGCAAATAAGGATTGAATGATAGTTTTATTTCTTCATTTCCAGTTTGGATTCCTTTTATATCTTTCTCTTGTCCAATTGTTCTAGATAGGACTTCCAATATTACATTAATAGTGGTGGTGAGAGTGGACATCCTTGTCTTATAACAAATCTTAGTGGGAAAGCTTTCAGTTTTTCACCATTGAGGATAATATTAGCTACGGATTTGTCATGTATGGCTTTTATTATATTAAGATATGTTCCATTTGTCTCCAGTGATTCAAGGGTTTTCTTCATAACTAGATGTTGGATCTTATCAAATGTTTTGTCAGCATGTGCTGATATGATCACATGATTTTTATCTTTATTTTTGTTGATGTGATGAATTACATTGCTATTCAGATGTTGAATCACTCCTGTGTTGCTGGTATGAATCCCACTTAGTAATGGTTTATAATCCTTTTAATGCAATGTTGCATTTAGTTTGCTAAGATATTCTTGAGGATTTTTGCATCTGTGTTCAATAGGGAGATTGGTTTGTAGTTTTCTTTGGTTTTGTTGTCTGTCTGGCTTTGGGATTACAGTAATGTCCTTATAAAATGTGTATGAAATTGCCCCTTCATTTTCAATTTTTTAGACGAGTTTGAGCAGAATAGGTATTAGTTCATCTTTTAAGTGTTGGTAGAATTCACTTTCGAATCCATCTGGTCCTGGATTTTGTTTTTTGGGAGTATTTTGATTACTGTTTTAATTTCCTTGCTTGTAATTGTCTTGTTCAGGCTTCCTATTTCTTCCTTATTCAGTCTTGGATGATTGTATAATTCTAAAAATTTGCCCATCTCTTCTAGGTTATTGAATTTGTTAGCATATAAAACGTTTACAGTAGTCTCTAATTCTGAGTTTCTGCAGTGTTGGTTGTAATTTCTGTTCTTTAATTTTTTATTCTATTTGAGTTTTCTCTTATTTTCTTAGTGCACTTTGCTAGAGATTTGTCTATTTTATTTTTTCAAAGAACAAACTTTTGGTTTCATTAATCTTTTGTACTGTCTTTTTAATTTCTATTTAATTTATTTCTGCTTTGATTTTTATTACTGTTCTACTGACTGTTGTATTTGTTATTTTTATAATTCCTCAAGATGAGAGAGAAGGTTATTTATTTGAGTCTTTATTACTTGATGTGGGCCTGTATTGCTATGTATTTTCCTCTTAGTACTGCTTTTGCTTTGTCTCACAAGTTTTGGGTGGTTGTGTGCTTGTTTTCATTTGTCTCGAGTATTTTATTTTTTAAAATTTCTTCATTAATCCAGTAGTTTTTCAGCAGTGTGTTGTTCAGCATTCAAATTAAAGGGTTTCCCTGCTTGCTTTCTTTTAAAACAACATGATTTATATATATATTTTCATCATTGTTCATTTTTGTACAATGTTTGCTTTCTTTTCTCAGGTGTACCCCCATAGAATTTCCACCATCAATTCACCCATGAATCATCACCATAGTCACTTGTGCTCTTCCCTCCCTTGTTTTGGTTCCTCTCCCTCTCCTGCAGAATGTCTCTGATTTACAGTTGCCTGTTTATTTTTGTTTTTTTTTTTATTGTATTATTTTTTCCCTGATCCCAGATTTGGTTCCCCTACATTCCTCCTATAAGTGAAACCATCCTATATTTTTCTTTTTCTTTCTGACTTATTTCACTGAACATAATCTTCTAGTTCCACCCATGTTGCTGCAAATGGCATGAGTTTATCCTTTTTGATTGCTGGATAGTATTCCATTGTGTATATATACCACATCTTCTTGATCCAGTCATCTATTTTTGGGCATTTGGGTTGTTTCTATATGTGACCTATTGTAAATAGTTCTGCAATAAACATAGGGGTGCAGGTATCTTTTTGAATTAGTGTTTTTGTGTCCTTTGCTTAGATTTCTAGGAGTGGAATTGCTGTGTCATATCGTAACTCCATTTTTAGTAGCTTGAGAAACCTCCACACAGCTCTCCATAGGGTTGGACTAGTTAACAGTCCCACCAGGAGTGTAGGAGAGTTCCTTTTTCACCACATCCTCGCCAGCAGTTTTTTTTGTATAAATACATATTTTTATTGTTATTTATATCTTTTACATTTTGCATTCCCCTTGGGTAACCCACCACCAATTCACCCATGATCCATCTCCGTGGTCCCTTGTGTCCTTTTCTACTCCATTTTGTGCCCTTTTCCTCCCCCTCCCTCCACCCCCCCAAGTGTCTCTCTCCTATTTGGTTTCCCTATAGTCCTGTTATAAGTGAAACCATTCGATATTTTTCTCTGTCTTTCTGGCTTGATTCGCTGAGTATGATCCCCTCCATCCATGTCACTGCAAATTGTGTGTGTTTATCTTCTTTGCATGCTGAAAAGTATTCCATTGTGTATATGTAACACATCTTCTTGATCCAATCATCTGCTTTTGGACATCTGGGTTGCTTCCATACCTTTGCTATTGTGAACAGTGTCGCAATGAACATATGGGTGCATGTATCCTTTTGGATTAGTGTTTTTGTGTCCTTTGGGTAGATTCCCAAAAGTGGTATTGCTGGGTTGTATGGAAGCTTCATTTTTAGCAGTTTGAGGAATCACCATACAGCTTTCCATAGTGGTTGGACCAGTTCACATTCCCCCCAGCAGTGTACTTATACAAAGAAAACTATAAAACACTGTTGAAAGAAATACAAGAAGACACAAGAAAATGGAAAGACATCCCTGCTCATGGATTGGAAGGATTAACATTATCAAAATGGCAATCCTACCAAAAGCAATTTACAGATTCAATGCTATTCCGATAAAAATCTCAATGACATTCTTCAAAGAAATAGATCAAATACTGAGGAAATTCATATGGAATCATAAAAAACCCTGCATAATTAAAGCCCTCCTGACTAAAAAGAAAGAAAACAGAGGAATTTCACTCCCTGGTTTCAAACTATACTACAAAACCATAATAACTAAAACAGCATGGTACTGGAACAAAACAGACATAAAGACTAATGGAACCGAATAGAATACCCAGAATTAAAGCCGCATATCTATGAACAACTAATCTTTGGAAATGCAGTGGAACAAGGACAGTCTATTCAATAAATGGTGCTGGGAAAACTGGACAGCCACATGCAAAAAAATGAAGCTAGACTACTACCTCACACCCTGCACAAAAGTCAACTCAAAATGGATAAAAGACCTGGATGTAAGACCTGAAACCATCAAATTTATAGAAGAAAATATATGCAAAACTCTACATGACATACATCTCAGCAAAATCTTTAACGGCACATCCCCCAAAGTAAAGGAAGTGAAGGACAAGATAAACAGGTGGGATTACATCAAAATGAAAAGCTTTTGTCCAGCATAGATCTTTGCACACAGTACATCGGATGAAGGACTGATAACAAAAATTTACAAGGAACTCACACAGCTCAACAAAAACAAAGCCAATAACCCAGTCAAAAAATGGGCAGAAGAGCTCAAAAGGCACTTCTCCAAAGAAGAAAAGCAAATGGCCAACAGATACATGAAAAAATGTTCAACATCACTTATAATCAAGGAAATGCAAATCAAAACCACTGTGAGATACCACCTCACACCTGCGAGGATGGCACACGTTAAAAATACAGGCAACAACAAATGCTGGAAAGGATGTGTAGAAAAAGGATCTCTTCTATACTGCTCGCCAGCATTTGTTATTGCATTTTTAAAAATATGTGCCATTCTCAATGGGGTAAGGCGGTATCTCATTGGGGTTTTGATTTGCATTTCCCTGATTATGAGGGATGTTGAACATCTTTTCACATACCAGTTGGCCATTTGCCTTTCTTCTTTGGAGAAGTGTCTTTTAAGCTCTTCTACCTATTTTTTAAACTGGATTATTTATTTTATTTTTGTTGAGTTGCATGAATTCTTTGTAAATCTTTGTGATTAGTCCCTTACCAGTTGTATGAAGTGCAAAAATTTTCTCCCAAGCAGTAGGGTGTCTCTTTGTTTTGGTTAATGTCTCTTTTGTTGTACAGAAGCTTTTTAGTTTGATATAATCCCAGCTCTTTATCTTTGCCTTCAATTTCTTTACTTTTGGTGATGAGTCTATAAAGATGTTACTGACATGTATGTCATATAGTGTTTTACCTATGTTTTCTTTTATATATTTTATGATTTCAGGTCTTATGTTCACTTCTTTCATCCATTTTGAGTTGGTTTTTGTGCATGGTGTGAAGTAGTGGTCTAGTTTCATTCTCTTGCTTGTCGTGGTCCAGTATTCACAGCATCATTTATTGAAAAAACTGTTCTTGTTCCATTGTGTATTCTTTGTACCCTTGCAAAGATTAGTTGCCCTCATTTGTGTGACTTTCTTTCTGGGCTTTCTATTTGGTTCCATTGGCCTGTGTGTCTGTTTTTGTTCCAGTACAATACTGTTTCAATTATTATGGCTATGTAGTATATTTGAAGTCTGGGAATGTTTACCTCCATTCTCTGTTTTAGTGAGGAAAGCTTTGGCTATTCGAGGTTTTCTGTGGCTCCATATGAATGTCATCAAAATTCGTTCTATTTCTTTGAAGAATGTCATTGAAATTTTTATTAGAATAGCATTGAATCTGTAAATTGCTTTTGGTATATAGTCATTTTGATCATGTTAGTTCTTCCATTCCACGAGCTGGGATGTCTTTCCATTTATTTGTGTCTTTTTCTATTTCTTTTAACAGTCCCTCACAGTTTTCTTTGTACAGGTCCTTCACCTCTTTTGCTAGGTTTATTTCCAAGTATTTGATTCTTTTTGGTTTCAATTATAAGTGGGATAGTTTTCTTAATTTCTTCTTCTTCAGATTGATTGTTTGCCCATAGGAGGGCTACTGATTTTTGTGTGTTGATTTTGTATCCTGCTACTTTACTAAACTGGTCTATAATTTTGATTAGTTTTTCTGTGGAGTTTTTAGGATTATCAGTGTATATTATCATATCGTCTGCAAATAGTGGTCATTTTACTTCTTCTTTCCCTATTTGAATTCCTTGTATGTCTTTCTCTTGTCTTATTGCTCTTGTTAGGACTTCCAGTATTATATCAAAAAGCAATGTTGAGAGTGGACATCCTTGCCTTGTTCCTGATCTTAGGGGAAGGAATTTCAGTTTTTCACTGATGAGGATAATTTTTGCTGTGGGCTTGTCATATATGGCTTTTATTGTGTTAAGGTATGTTCCTTCAATCCTGAGGGTTTCGAGGGCGTTCATCATGAACTGATGTTGAACTTTGTCGAATGCTTTCTCAGCATCTATTGATATGAACATATGATTTTTATTTTTCTTTTTGTTGATTGTTGGATTATATTAAATGATTTTCAGATGTTCAACCATCCTTGAACCATCCTGGAATAAATCCTACTTGGGCATGCTGAATTATCTTTTTGATGTATTATTGTATCCTGTTGGCTAAGATTTTATTGAGGATTTTTGCATCAATGTTCATTTGAGAGATTGATCTGTAGTTTTTTGTGTGTGTGTTGTCCTTGTTTGGTTTTGGTATCATTGTAATGTTGGCTTCATAAAACGTATTTGGTAGTATTCCTTCCTTTTCCAATTTTTTGAAATAGTTTGTGTCAGATTCGGATTCTTTTGTTTCTGAACATTTGGTGGAATTCATTTGTGAAGCCTTCTGGTCCTGGGATTTGTTTTTGGGGAGGGTTTTGATTATTGTTTCAATTTCACTGCTTGTAATTGTTCTGTTTAGTTGTTCTATTTCTTCTGTATCTAGTTTTGAGTGACTGTATAGTTCTAGGAATGTGTCCATCTCTTCTAAGTTGTTGAACTTGTTTCCATATAGCTGTTCGTAATAATCTCTCATTATTCTTTTGATTTCTGCTGTGTCTGTTGTAATTTCCCCTCTTTCATTTATGATCCTATTTATTTGTGTTTTCTCCCGTTTTTTTCTTTGTGAGCCTGGCTAGAGGTTTGTCTATTTTGTTTATTTTTTCAAAGAACAAATTTTGGCTTTGTTGGTGTTTTGGATTTTTTAAATTTCCAGTTCATTTATTTCTGATTTGATTTTTATTGTTTCCTTTCTCATACTGGCTTTTAGTTTTTTTGTCATTCCCTAGTTATTTGAGATTGGAAATTAGGTTGTTTCTTTTAGATATTTCTTGTTTCTTGATATTAGGTTGTATTGCTATATACTTTCCTCTTACTACCACTTCTGCTGTGCCCCATACATTGTGGGAAGTTGTGTCCTCATTGTCATTCATCTCTATGTATCTTTTAATTTCTTCTTTGATAGCCCATTAATACAGTGGTCTTCCAGTAGTGTGGGTTTCAATCTCCACGAACTAAGAGAATTCCATGGGTTTTTTTTCATGATTCATTTATTGTTTGATATTTTTGTGATCAGAGAAGATTGTTTCTATGATTTTGTTATTAAAGTATCTGTTGATGTTTGTCTGTGACCCAATATGTGATGAATCCTGGAGTATGATCCGTGTGCAGTTGAGAAAAATGTGTACTCAGATTTGGGGGTGTGTGTGCAGTGACCTATAGATGTTTGTTAGAAGAAATGGAAGAACCAACCAGTTCTTCCATTATAGATATAGAAATAAAGATATAGAAATAAAAAGAACAAAAGTAGGAAAGAAAAGAGAAGTACAAAGAAAAAAGAATGAAGAAACACTGAGAACTATCTGATTCCATGAGGAAAGGAAATGTAAGAGTCATAGGAATCCCAGAAGGTGAGGAGAGAGACAAAGGAACTGAGAAACTATTCAAGGAGATAATTGAAGAGAATTTCCCAGACAATCAGAAGGAAATAAAAATCAATATACAGGAAGACAGAAGAGCACCAAATTACCACAATGAAAGGAAAACTACAGCAAGACACATAATAGTAAAGTTTCCAGGAATCCAAGACAAGGAAAAAATAATGAAAATGACGAGGCAAAGAAACAGATAAACTCTGAAGGAAAACCAGTGAGGCTGATGTCAGATTCTCCGAAGAAACACTACAGGCAAGAAAAGAATCGCAAAACATGTTTCAATGTTCTATTTTTTCTTTATCTTGCTTCGGATGATTGTATTGTTCTAGGAATTTGTCCATCTATTCTAGACTGTTGAACATGTTTGCATGTAAATGTTCATAATAATCTCTGATTATTTCACTGAGTCTGTTGTAATTTCTTCTCTTTCATTTGTGATCCTATATGTTTGTGTTTTCTCCTGTTTTTTTCTTCGTGATCTTGGCTAGAGGTTTGTCTATTTTGTTTATTTTTTCAAAGAACCAACCTTTGGTTTTGTTGATCTTTTGGATTTTTTAAAATTTCTATTTCATTTATTTCTGCTTTGATTTTTATTATTTCCTTTCTTATACTGGCTTTTGGGTTTTTTTGTTTTTCTTTTTCCAGTTCTTTGAGATGGGAGGTTAGGTTGTTTCTTTGAGTTATTTCTTGTTTCTTGATGTGAGCCTACATTGCAATATACTTTCCTCTTATTATTGCTTTTTCTGTGTCCCATACATTCTGGAAAGTCGTGTCCTCATTGTCATTTGTCTCTAACTATTTTTTTTTTAATTTCTTCTTTGATCTCCTCTTTAATCCAATGGTCTTTCAGCAGTGTGGATTTCAATCCCTATGAAGTGGAAGGGTTCCTTGCTTTCTTTTCATGATTTATTTCTAGTTTGATGCCTTTATGATCAGAGAAGATAGCTGGAATGTTTTTGATTTTAATGTATCTGTTGATGTTTGTCTTGTGGCCCAATATGTGATCAATTCTGGGGATTGATCCGTGTGCACTTGAGAAAAATGTGTCCTTGGATTTTTTGAGTGCAGTGTCCTATAGATGTCTGTTAAGTCCATGAGGACTAGATCTTTATTTACAGCTCTAATGTTCTTATTTACTTTTTGTCTCGTTGATCTGTTTATTGGTGAGAGTGGGGTGTTGAAGTCTCCTACTATGTATGTATTTTCTCTAATATCTGTTTTCAGATTTGATAATAATTGTCTTATGTATTTTGTTGCTCCTTCATTTGGGGAGTATATGTTCATGAGAGTTATATCATCCTGATGTATTTTACCCTTAATCATAATGTAGTGTCCATTCATGTCTCTTTTTACCTTTTTTAGTTTGAAGTCTATTTCATCTGATATAAGTATAGCTATTCCTGTCTTCTTTTTTGGTCCATTTGCATGTAGCATTGTTGCCAGCCTTTGACTTTCAATCTGTGTTTATCTTTCCATAGTTAAATGTGTTTCCTGGAGACAGTAGCAGGTTGGATTTTGTTTTTTAATCCAGCTTGCTACTCTGTGTGTTTTTATTGATGAGTTAGTCCATTTACATTTAGGGTTAATATTGATATGTTGGCATTTGTATTTGCCACTTTGTTGTCTTTTTGTGATTTTATTCCTTGCCTTATTCTGTTCTTCTTATTCATTACTCTGCTGATTTTGGCTTTAGGACTTCTTGTAATATATTTTGGAGTGGGGGGTTAGTAGTAATGGATTTCTGGAGATTCTGTTTGTCTGAGATGGCCCTTATTTTTCCTTCACAGAGGTAGGAGAGCTTTGTAGGGTAAAGTATTATTGGTTGGTATTTGTTGACTTGGAGTCTGTTAAATATGTCACTCCATTCTCTTCTTGCCTGTAGTGTTTCTTTGGAGAACTCTGATGTCAGCCTGATTGGTTTTCCTTTATAGGTTATCTGTTTCTTCCCCCTCTTCAGCCTCATTATTTTTTCCTTGTCTTGGACTCTTGGAAGCTTTATTGTTATATGCTTTGATGTAGCTTTTCTTTCATTTTGGCAATTTGATGTTCTTCGAGCTTCCTTTATATCTATTTTCATCTTCTTCATGCTTGGGAAGTTCTCCTCAATTATCTCCTTGAATAGTTTCTAAGTTCCTTGATCTCTCTCCTCACTTTCTGGGATTCCTATGACTTATATTTCCTTTCCTCATATTGTTATATAGTTCTCAAAATCTCTCTCTTTATTATTTCCTTTGTATTTCTCTTTCTTTTTCTTTTTTTGGTTCTTTTTATATCTGTATTTCAAGAGTACTGATTTGTTGCTCCGGTTCATCAATTATATTTTCATTGCTTTTTCCAGAGCTCTTTAGCTCCTCCATTAATATTTTTACTCTCCTGTGTTTCCTTCATTTGATTCTTTAAAAACTCAACTTTATTCTTAAGTTCATTAATTATATTTCTCATTCTTTTGCTTTTCGTCTTCTTCATGTTTTTTAATCATGACAATTTTAAATTCCGTATCTGGCAGGCAGAGAAGTCCTTCCATGTCATTGTTGTTGATTTTTCTGGCTGATTTTCTTTTTGTGGTGTGTCCTTCCCCTGAGGGCTTGCTTGGTCATTTGTATTTTTCTTTCTCCCTGTTTGGTTTCTAATTTGTTCTTTGCTTTGGGCCACTGTGCTGCTGGTACTGGCTGGCATCTTTTTGGGGTGCTCCTTCTGGGATGTCAGGAACTGGTGGCCAAACCAAGTCTGGCACTGTTATGCCAGATTCCACTAGGGTAGTGATGCTGTGGATATGTTGAATGATGCTGTCCCTGAAGATTCCCTCCCTCTGTATTTATTCAGTTCCAGAAGAGCATTGTTGGGTCCTTGGCTTCCAATAGCCCCATGGGCAGGCCCACACTTCCCTGGAGTCTACAGTTCACCTTGATGGCAAAGACTTCCCTCTCTCTACTCAGTTCCAAAATGGGGAGGGTGTGGGGCCTCCAGCAACCTTGCTCAGCCCATGCTTTCCTGTTCACCCCTGTTTGTGGAGCCTTTGCTCTCTGTGCTCAATTCCAGAAGGGGATCATGGGGTTCCTGGCTTCTGACAACATTGCAGGGTTTCCCTGCTTTCTTTTAATAGTTGATTTCTACCTTGATGCCTTAATGATCTGAAAAGATGCTCAGTATGATTTCAATCTTCATATATTTGTTGATATCTATTTTATAGCCAGAATATGGTCTATTCTGAATAATGTCCCATGTGCACTTAGGAAAATGTGTATTCTACTTTTGGGTAGTACAGTATCTGTTAAATGTCTGCGGCCCATCCACTGTAATTTTTTTTAAAGCTATTATGTCCCTGTTTATATTCTCCCTAGTTGGTCTGTCTGTGGGTAAAAGTAGAGTGTTGAAGTCCCCTGCCACAAAGGTGTTTTTTTCCAATACCTGTTTTCAAAGTTGACAGTAGTTGCCTAATATATTTCAGTACTCCTTCATCTGGTGAGTATACATTGATGAGTTCATGTCTTCTTGATGTGTTGTTCCCTTAATCATTATACAGTGTCTCTTCCTGTCTCATGATACCTTTTTTAACTAGACATCTATTTTGTCTAAGTATGACTGTCCCTGGTTTTCTTTTGAGTTCTATTCACTTATGGGATTGTTTGCTAGCCCTTTACTTTAAGGTTTTTGTCTTTGGAGTTTAGATGTGTCTCCTGGACATAGCAGAAGGTTGGATTCTGTTTCCTAATCCAACTAAATACTTTGCTTTTGATTTGTGAGTTCATTTTACATTTAGAGTGATTATTGATATAGGAAAGCCTGTTGCTGCCATTTTGTTCTTAATTATTGTAATTCAAATTATTTCTTTATTCAATTCCTTGTGTATGTTCCTTTCTTCAGTTTAGTTGCATGAGCTCCTTTCAATATTTCTTGGATAGGTGGTCTAATGTTTTCAAACTCCTTGACTTTCTCTGTCTGAAAAGGCCTTTATTTCTCCCTCATATCTGAAGGAGAGACATGTAAGATAGACTATTCTTGGCTGGCAGTTTTTATCTTTAAGTGTTTGGAACACATTGTTCCATTCTCTCCTTGCCCCTAATGTTTCTTTAGAGAATTCCAACATTTGCCTGATCAGGATAACTTTATAGGATAGCTGCTTCTTCCTCCTTGCCAGCTTCAATTTTCTTTCTTTGTCTTGAACTCTTGGACTTTTCACTACTATGTGTCTTTGTTTAGGTCTTGTTTTATTTAAATATCCTGGGGTTCTTTTAGCTTCTCAGATTTATACATTTATTCCATCTCTAGGTTCTGGAAGGTGTCTTCCATTATTCCTTTAAATACATTTTCTGTTCCTTTCTCTCACTCTCTGGTAGTCCCGTTATTCTTATGTTGCCTTTCCTTATGGAATGAAGATTCTCAGAGGGTTTCTTCATTTTTTTAAACTTTGTTTAATGCAAATGTTCTCTGAACATTTGCATCTTCAAATATAGACTCATTATTACTTTTGGTCTAGTCTACTTCCATTGGCTTCTGAATTTTTCATCTCCTGTATTTCTCTCTTTATATCATGAATCTCCATTGTTGTCATGTTCTATTTTCTATTCCTTGTTTTTATTTCTAAGGACATTCGTTTTTCTATATTTTCTTGGTATGCTTCCATTTTTTTGAGTTTCTTTATCATGGCAACTTTAAACTCTCTATCTGATAGGATGAAAATTTCTTCCAAGTCTCTGAAGTTGTGTTCTGGAGATTTTTTTTCTTTGTGTTATTATTCCGCCAGGGACTCGTGAGGTTTCTCCTCCTCTCCATTATTCGCTTTGGAGCCCTGTTTCTGTAGCTGTGACTTCTGCTGGGCATGTCTTCCCCTCTACACACACACACACACACACACACACACACACACACACACACACACCTCAAGGATCTCACTGGTCTTGAGTGGCTAGTGAAGTCTCCTGAGCGGTCAGAAGATCTGGGCTGCTCCAACACTTCCCTGGTGTGAATCTGGTACTTCACCAGTGCCAGTGGAATGCTGGCCAGCTGGGACTCCTGGATGGTCACAAGATGCAGGATTGCTCTAGCACTTCCCTGATGTGAATCTTTGCTTAATTTTATTTTTATGTATGTAGCACATTATAACCTTATACAAATTTCATATATGCATTACTGAGAATCAACATATGTGTATACATTATTTTCACTATTAAAAGTCCAATTTTATCCTTCACCATATCATTGTGACCTTTTTCCTGATTTACCCATACTCCTTCCTTTTCTGACAATCATCAATTGCTCTTATAGTCCAAAAGTTTGTTTTATTTTATTCCTGTTTGTTTTCTTTATATACCACATATGAGTGAAATCATAGAGTGTTTGTGCTTCTCTGCCTTATTTCACAAAGCGTAATTCTCTCTAGGTCTGTTGTTGTAATGGCAGTGTTTCACCTTTTTATAGCTGAATATTATTCCATTGTGTAATGTACCACATCTTCTTTATCCATTTGTTAGCTGTTGGGCACTTAGGTTGTTTCCATATATGGCTTTTGTAAATATTACTGCAATAAACATGGGGGGGTGCATAAATATGTTTGAATTGGTGTGTTGTACTTTTGGGATAAATGCCCAGAAGTAAGATAACTTTTTATTTTTAACTTTTTGTGGTACCTCCACACCACTTTCCATAATGACCGCACCAATTTACAATCCCATAACAGTGTGTGTTTCCTTCCCTCCACATCCTTTCCAACACTTGTGTTTATTGTCTCTTGGAAAATAGTGATTCTCACATGTGTGAGATGATATCTCAATGTTTTTGTTTGCATTTCTCTAATAATACAAGATGATTAACACTTTCACATGCCTATTGGTAATTTATGACTTCTGTTTATATTCTCTGCCCACATTTTAACTGTTTTTTTAAATTGTTGAGTTCTATGGGTTCTTTGTATATTTTGTATAATAGTCCCTTGTGAGACATATGATATACAAATACCTCCACCGGACAGAAAATCAATCAATGTAATCCAACACATCAACAAAAAGAAAAATAAAGACAATATGATAATATCAATAGACGCTGAGAAAGCATTTGACAAAATGCAACACCCATTTATGATAAAAGCCCTTGAAATCCTTGGGATAGAAGGAACATACCTCAACATAATAAAAGCCATATACGACAAACCTACGGTCAATATTATACTCAATGGTGAGAAGCTGAAAGCCTTTCCCCTAAGATCAGGCACAAGGCAAGGATGTCCACTCTCACCATTACTTTTCAATATAATACTGGAAGTCCTAGCCAGAGCAATTAGACAAGAGAAAGATATTCAAGGGATTCAAATAGGAAAAGAAGAAATTAAACTGTCTCTATTTGCAGATGATATGATAATATATATACAAAACCCTAAAAACTCCACAGAAAAACTACTCAAATTAATAGACCAGTTCAGTACAGTAGCAGGATACAAAATCAATGCACAAAAATCAGTAGCCTTCCTGTATGCAAACACCCAATCTGAAGAATAAGAAATTAAGAAATCCATCCCCTTGAAAATCGAAACCAAAAAAATAAAATATCTGGGAATAAATCTAACAAAAGACATAAAGGACTTATACAAAGAAAATTACAAAACTCTGTTGAAAGAAATAGAAAAAGACACAAGAACATGGAAAGGCATCCCCTGCTCATGGATTGGAAGGATTAACATTATCAAAATGGCAATCCTACCAAAAGCAATTTACAGATTCAACGCTATTCCAATAAAAATCTCAGTGACATTCTTCAAAGAAATAGATCGACTACTGATGAAATTCATATGGAACCACAAAAAACCTCACATAGCTAAAGCCCTCCTAACTAAAGAGAAAGAAAACGGAGGAATATCACTCCCTGATTTCAAACTATATTACAAAGCCATAATAATTAAAACAACATGGTACTGGAACAAAAACAGACAGAAAGACCACTGGAACCGAATTGAATACCCAGAATTAAAGCCACATATCTATGAACAACTAATCTTTGACAAAGGAGCAAAAAAAATGCAGTGGAACAAGGACAGTCTATTCAATAAATGGTGCTGGGAAAACTGGACAGCCACATGCAAAAAAATGAAGCTAGACTACTACCTCACACCCTGCACAAAAGTCAACTCAAAATGGATAAAAGACCTGGATG
>PVIJ01021458.1:0-18435 GCA_004024925.1 Scalopus aquaticus | reverse complement strand
AGAAGAAAATATAGGCAAAACTCTACATGACATACATCTCAGCAAAATCTTGAAAGACGCATCCCTCAAAGCAAAGGAAGTGAAAGACAATATAAACAGATGGGATTATATCAAAATAAAAAGCTTCTGTACAGCAAAAGAGACATTAACCAAAACTAACAGACACCCTACCAACTGGGAAAAGATCTTTGCACACAATGTATTTGAGTTATAATTTATGAAAGAATGTCTATGTCTTGGAATTGTCCCTGATTTGCTGATTTGTTGTGCTATCACATTGACACTCTAATCATTTTCAAACATATTTGCTAAATATTTTAGATGATACAAAGTGTAATCGTTTTGGAAATACAATCCGTCTTCAAGGATTCAGAATCCAGTATTTATCACATTTTTGTTTGCCTCATTTGGTGTTTACCTAGTAAGCTGAAAGCTTCTAGCAAGAGTGCAAAACTTTCCCTGGGCACTGTAGGGGCTAGATAAATAATTAATCCTCAAATGAAGTGGCATGAGTTGCCAGGAATAGTTAGCCAACAGGCAACAATTGCTGTGGTTGTGCTAACTTGAAAGGAAAGTAAGTGACATGAAGTCAGGTAACTCCTAATGAGATTAGAAAGCTTCTAGGGTCTCCCTGGTGGCGCAGCGTGACGCGAGTTCGACGCCTGGCCAGGGAGAATCCCACATGGCGCGGCAGACCTCTCCTGCCTCGCCCGCTGCTCCCCTCAGCAGTTTATTTCTGATCTGCCTGTTCTGCTCCCTGCTCTGTCTCTGCTGAACCCTCTCGCCGCCCCACGCCTCTGGCCTGTACCCCAGCTTGTATAAATAAATAAATCTTAAAAAAAAAGAAAACTTCTAATAAGAAAAAAGTTCTATTGCCAAATAATTTAATAATAATAATTATTAATAATAAATAGCAAGGGGAATAAAAAACATAATCTCAATGTTTTTTCAATTTATCTACAAGTCACTAAAAACCCATATACTTGTCATGCATAAATGTATTTCCAGTCTTTATAATTCTCTCAACTCCCTTGATGCTCTATTGCAGTTTTATTATTTTTTCCCCCAATTATAGCACCTTACTGTGCTGTACCAGTTTTGAGATGCTATGTCTTCCTAAGATGTTGATAATTTTCACCTAATACATTGTAGTGCTTCTGACTAGGAAAGGAAAATTGTGAAGTGTCATCATCTTGTCTTTAAGTGATTTCATTTGCAAAATTCTCTCAGTGCACAACATACTCTGACTTTAGACAACCTGAAAGCCACATTCCAATCAGGAATATCATAAAATATTATAAATCACTAGCAAGGAGATCATATAAATAAAAACAAGTCACTTGAAAACATCAAATATAAGTTTGTTAATCTTGTCGGTAGGTTGGGGGCAATGAAGAAGTGAACAAACATAGAGAAATAATAGAGGAGTTGTATTATAATTGAATATAATTGACATATTGGACAATTGAATGTAATTGACATATTGGACAAACTCTCTGGAAACATTCTTATGAAGTGAAAACACAAAAAGACCAGACAGTTAAAGACTGAAATTAGATTAATCTATCACCTAACCAGAAAATGTGGAAAAACAAAGGCAGAGATATTGTTAGTAATATGTTGTAGAGTTGTTTGAAATATTACCTATCGCAAAACTTCTGATTCTTTTGAGTTCTTAGGAAGTCAAGTGTTTGAGTCATGTCACTCCACTTTCTGTCTCATAATCAAATAGATTTGATTTCTATTCAGGATGAAAGAATAAAAAAATTCTTATGAGCTATTCAATATCTTCTTTGTTTCTTCTTTTTTTAAAAAAAGATTTATTTATGCATACAAGAACAGGGGTATAGGCCAGAGGTGAGAGGATTCCAGAGACAAAGTGGGGAGCAGACAGGCAGATTGACTGAAATACACTGCTGAGGGGAGCAGTGGGTGAGACAGGAGAGGGCTGATGCTCCATATGTGGGTTAGTTCCCAGGCTGGAGACAGAACTTGCCACTGCAGTGGCTGCCTACAAAGTGCTGAGACTTAACACCTTGTGCCATAAGGGAGGCCCTATTTCTTTCTTTCTTTTTTTTTTTTTTTTTGGTCTCCCTTCGATATGCTCTCCCCTTCATTCTCTTTCACATATTTACTCTTCTGATGAGTATCAGTGGAAAGTGCAAAGGCAGGATCCTGACTGTGGGAGCTTGAATTCTCTAGGTGTGCTTCTACACCCTTTAAACTCTGGGTTTCCATTGAAATTGTTTTCATCTTTTACAGTTTTTGCTCACAGTCCAGGATAACATACACAGAAATAGTTGAATATGAGATTTCTCAATCAATTTTAAAGCAATGAGAACTTCATAAAGGTCACTTGAAAATATGTTCTTTAATATCTGCTATGATGCAAAATATTACCCAAGTCAGAGAGGTAGAAGAAGAAGTGGGAATGGATGCCGGGATTTTTCATAGATACAATTTATAAGAGCATCCTTTTCTCACCATTTCTCTTTTATCACATTTCTATCTTTAGATTCTTAAAATTTGTATATTATTTTCCTTATGCAAATGTAGAAAATAATATTCTGAAGTTTAAGCATAGTCATATCTTTAAGCATAAATATTAGCTTACTGAAGCAAAAGTTTAGAGGAGATGCTCCCAACTTTTCCTATACTCTTTAAGAGCTTTATTGAGGTATTACTACTATATAATTTTCACCTTTAAAGTGCACAATTTAATGATTTTTAATATCTTTCCAAAGTTGAGAAACAATCACCATGATTTTAGAGCATTTTAATCAGCCTAAGAAGAAACTTAAAGATTGCAAGCTATCACACTGAAATTCATCCTTAGGCCTTGGCAACCACTTCTATTTTCTTTATCTGAGCAAATAATATTATATTCTATAGATATGCCACATTTTGTTTAGCCATTCATCCAATCAAGGGCATTTGGATAGTTTGCACATTTTGGTCATTATGAATAATGCTGCTATGAACCTTTATGTATACATTTTTGTTTGGGGCATTTTTTGTTTATTCCCTTATTAGCTCTATTGAGGTATACTTGACACATAAAATTGTAAAATACTTAAAGTGTGTATTGATTTGATGTACATATACTCTGTGAAAAAGTTCCTCTTGTGTAGTTAATTCTCACTCCATGAATTCATATATTTATATATTTATGTATGTATGCACACATGTACATATATTTATTTTGGTGAGAACATTTATGTTCTACTGTCAGCAAATTTCAATTGTATAGTACATTGTTATTAACTATAGTCACCGTGTTATAAATTATATCCTTAGATCTTATTCCCCTTATAAATGAAAGTTTTAACCTTTTGCCAATCTCTCCTTATTTTCCCTACTTCTCTGTCCTTGTTAATCACTTTTCTATTCTTCATTTCTATGAGTTTGGCAAATTTTTAGGCTCTTACATGTAAGTGATAACATGTGGTATTTATCTTTCTCCATCTGGCTTATTTCACCTAGCATAAAATCCTCATTATCCTTCTATGAAAAGGGTTGCTGTATAACAGGGATCAGATCCTTGTGCCAAATCTATCCTGATGCCTGCTTTGGTGAAAAAAGTTCTATTAGAGCACAGCCACACTGTGCTCTATTTTTACTATTGTGCCCCATGGGTTTCACATTGCAGATTGAACAACTGTGACATAGACCATGTGGCCTGCAAAATGAAAATATTTACTCTCTGGCCTTTTTCAGAAAGTCTGTCTATGAATATTGTAAGGTTTTTAAAGTTATTTCACATCAGTAATTTTAAAATTGGATAATTAGGTTTTGGTATCTCAATAAATTTAATTCTATGTATGTTAGCACAAAGATGACAAAGGTAAGGAAAGAAAAAAAATTAAACCTTTATTACTTTGGCACACTGCTGCTAATGACTAGTTTCATGTTTACAATTACAAATCTGTGAGCCACTCCACCAGACATGATCTGCATTGAAGTAGGATGCTACACTTAGATCTATTTGGAATTATTTTCTCTGAAGTTTGGTAGTCGTCACTAGAAATGAGTTTGGTGAGACCAAGGGCTATAGTTAATGCCAAGCCAGACACTCATGTTCAGAACAGAGTACTAGTAATCCTCTATCTCCTGGTTTCCCTCCTCCCCCTCCTCCTCCCCTTCTCCTCCTCCTTCTTTTTCTCCTCCTCCTCCCACCCCTTCCTACCCACTCTCCTCCTTCTCCTCCCTGTCCCCCTCCACCATTCCTCTGCCCCTCCTCCTAGGCCTGTCAGTGTCCCCCCTTCTTTCTCCCTCCCCTCCTTCTCTCCCTCCACTTCTAGACTTTCTCTGCCTTTCAGTCTCTTTTCCACTCTCCCTCTTCCTCTTTTTTTTGTTTCCCTTTCTCTGTCCAGATCTCTCAATCACTACTTCCTTTCTTTTACCGTTCTCCTATTTCTTGTCCTCTTCTTTACTCCCTTAATCCACAGAAAAGGCCTAAATTCAATAGCTGTAGCTCTGCTTCTACATTGTAACTTTCAATATTTTATTAGGAAACCAAATTGGGAGCTGCCTAATGATCCCAGGAGAAGACTCTCCCAATTTAACATAACCTCTAAACAACATTTGAGAGGCAATTTCTTGGGCCACAGTGGAGCGGGAAAAGCCACCGGTGCAGGGGCAGTTTAAAGTAATATGCATTTTGGTTCCTCCTCTTTGCTTTTATCACAGCCATGGGGTCCTGCAGACATTTGCTCCAAGTACTGCTGGCTTTTCACTTTCATTTTTATTAAAAAACTAACAAGGAGCATTAAGCAGCTCCCTGTTTAATTTCCCATGGAAAAGCAATAGTTTCGAGCAGCCCACTGGTGGAGGGATATTTAAATGCAAAATGCACAGCTGTGCCAAATGTATGCGCCAGAACAAAAAGGGTTTCTTAATATGACAGGTTAATACCATGGATTTTTATTTCATTTGCCACTGAAACAGCTAATCAGAAGGAATTGGACCTGTGGATGCAGAGGTGAAACTGCGTAGTTGTTAAGAGACAAAGGATATCATTTGTCAGCCTTGTATTGTTTTATTATTACTCCAGGGAAGTGCTGCTGAACTGACCAAATTACCCATCCACACCCCCGGGGGAAGATTGGTTCTGGTATGACCTCACTTATCTGGGTTATCCAGAAGTTTCCTACATAGAGACACTCAATGCCCCATGTTTCCACCCAGCCACATGTTCAGGCCTTACCTGTCTACTAGCCAATGAGAACAAAATTATGTTAAAGCAAAAGCTGCAAAAGACTATACAGAGGAAATCGTTAAGGCTTCATTTCAGTCTGAGCATCTGACTTCCCTTTGACTTTCATAAGTGGACATGCAGTAATGTAAATGATTGTAGAGAACAGAATATCCCAAGCACAGATTTCATGAAATCTCTGTACAAGCCAGGCAACTGTGTCAGAAGCCCAGCTCAACCCGGACCAGCTTTATAGAAGCAATAATTTGTCTTAACAGGTGTAGCTCTTAAACTTATGCTGCATTTTTAGGCCAGGTTTTCATAATGACCCCTTATTCCCTCCTTTATTTCATCACATGCCTCCCTATAAAAAGCCACATCATGGCTCACAATCCTTTCTGATAGGAAATGTGGCAGACGTCTGGATGGCTTTTGAAATCTTAGGTAAAAGTGTAGCTAGGTTCACACAGCTAGACCCCTCTTTCCTCTTAAAGGTTTTGTCAAGAGATTTAAAAAATAAATTTCAGGGCCTCCCTGGTGGTTCAAGGGGTTAAATCTCAGAGCTATGAAGCTATCCGAAGCATAAATTCAATCCCCAGCCAGGGAGCTAATCCACATGGCACAACAGACCTCTCCTGTCTTGCCTGCCGCTCCCCTCAGTAGTGTATCACAGTTAATCTGCCCGTTCGGCTTCCCACTCTGTCTCTGGTGAATCCTCTCACCACCCCCATATCTCTGGCCTACTCCCCAGCTCTTGTATGCATAAATAAATAAATCTTTTAAAAAAGAATAAAAAAATAGGGGCCTCCCAGGTGGCGCAGCGGTTAAGCGCTGTGCTGTGGAGCTGTTGGCAGCGGCGACACGAATTCGACACCCGGCCGGGGAGAATCCCACATGGCGCAGCAGACCTCTCCTGCCTTGCCCGCTGCTCCCCTCAGCAGTTTATTTCTGATCTGCCTGTTCTGCTCCCCGCTCTGTCTCTGGTGAACCCTCTCGCCACCCCACGCCTCTGGCCTGTACCCCAACTTGTATGTATAAATAAGAAATAAATCTTTAAAAATAGTAATAATAATAAAATAAATTTCAATCCCAAAATAAACATTGAAAATATGCTTTGAATTGTCTCTGACAATATTCCCTTCACTTGAAATGAATATTTGCTTGGTCCCTACTCACTTTCTCTCTGTAAGTACTTGCATTCCATTTCTACTGTTCAGACCCTCTGATGCCTAAATGACATTAGAATAAAGCTGTGAAATTCTGACAGATCTATTCTAATTTTTAAATAGCAGAAAGATTAAGAGATTAAGGTATCAAAGAAAACACAATCCACATATTTCAAGAAAGCTAGGTGCTCAAAAGCTCTAAAACAATGGACGGTGCCATGGAATAAGGGAAGGAGAAATTCCCTATTAATTTGTTTACTTACAGCTGAGGGAACAGTTTCCTTGTTTTCAAATTAAATCATTTCTGCTCTGCTTCCCTAAAAGCATCATGAAGGAACCATCCGAGTATCTGAGTGATGTTTTCAACAATAAATTGAAAATGGTCATTTACAAATGATTGCTTTCATACGGGTCCTTCTGTTAGCTTAGACAAAACAAGCTAACTTTCTATGAAGCTAGCAGTTTTTTTTAAAGACAAAAAACAAAGAAAGAAGGAAAAGAAATTTAAAAGGAAAATGTGTCTGTAGAAATAGCCTGATAAAGGATTGATCAAAGGAGAAAGATGATTTTTACAGAGGAAGAAGCAAGTAGATGACCTGTAGCTTCATTAAGTAGAAACCTGATATGTAAATGTCTTTGAAAAGATATTTCCATTTATTGACTTTAATGGTGCTGTTTCCATTTATTCTGGTTAAATGGTGCAATATATGTGTGTAATGCAGCACTGAACATTGAACCCAGAACACCCTGGGCTAAAATTTCCTGGGATTTGGTAACTATCTACTGTATGTCAGATATCATATTAAGTACTTTGTAAAACATAAAATTTAAAATCGTATTTCATGTGTGAGACTATATAGATCCACAACGAGAATAGTTGTAGTGATATTTAGATGTGAGGCTCTATGCCTAAACTCTGGTTACTAAAAAAGTCATAATTTATTCTACTTCAACTTCC
The DNA here is from genome assembly GCA_004024925.1 of Scalopus aquaticus. Lineage (NCBI taxonomy): Eukaryota > Metazoa > Chordata > Mammalia > Eulipotyphla > Talpidae > Scalopus > Scalopus aquaticus. The sequence goes on along the minus strand of PVIJ01021458.1, from coordinate 11,117 downwards.
TTCTCTCTCAGTCCTTGCTATTCTCCCTTTGTTCATTGTTTTTCTACTATCTCCTCATTTCTGAGGACACATAATCTGCATACTGATGAACTGTTCTTGGTTCTTCTCCAACTGCAAAATTGAGAATTTTTACCAATTTCATTGAAGTATAATTGACAAAATAGTTTCATTTAAATTTCTTGTATAAAAATATAATTTTACAAATATATGCCCTTTTTTCTTTCATCTTTTACTTCCCCTTTCCTTCTTTTTGTCAATAAATGGAAATGGGCTGAGGGTGCCAATTCACATGCATGAAGCAAACTTATTTTTTGGCTGGAGAGCTATACCAGTGAACACTTCCAAAACTCAGTGTGCATCTTTAATTTAAATAATAGATACTAGGAAATGAATTCTATTTTGATTCACTTGTGTTATAAAAATGGCTCTAGCAGAATACAGATCTGGATAGCTACTATCAAAGTTCCACTCCAAGTCTGAAATACACTTAGTCACTGAGAATAGCTTTATCCCCTTGAGCACAGGCCGAAGAATGTTCACGATTAAGCCCTATAATTTATTAACTTATAATTATCCCTGTCTTTCTGCAGATTGTCTTTTCCTTAGCTTTTCAATCCCCAACTCTAGAGACACTGTGTGCTTTTCCACGACAAGTACCTTACATTTGTAGAGTGGGTTTTAGTTTTCTACTGACAAGAACTTATTCATGCAGAGAAAGTCAACAGGACAGGAGTAACTGAATTGGCAGAATTTTAGGGGATAAGAGTAATGAAGTTCCAATTTGGCAAAATCAAAATAGATTTACTGTGGCTTTATAGTTTCTATGTTTCTTTGTTTTATTTCTTCAGGTTTACTCTTACATGAAATTGCCTTTAGGGAGAAGGTAGCCCAGGAAAAAAGAAATAGCATTTATAAAAATCTAAAGTGAGTCACTTTTTTCTCCAGAGAAAAATATAATAATATTACCAGTACTGGTTAAAAAAAAGACACCAATAATGGCAGAAGGAGCATATTGTATACATTATGTGTTAAAAATGAAACTAAAATGAAATATTTGAAAGCTAAACAGAAGCAGAAAACTTTATTACACTTTTCTCCCAAATAGTCTTTTTTATATATATTCATAAATATCACAGTCCAAACTACTTCAAAAGTATAGTTTGGTTTTAGGGATGCCTTTGTTCATTTTGTCCAGTTGACACTTTTTTTCTACTCCTACTCCTCCTTTTTCATTTTTTCCCTCCTGCATCCCTCTTCCTTTCCCATTTCTACAGGTTCAGAATTTGTCTAAGTGTTCACATCTTCGTGTTTATGATCTGTGTGTCTATGTATAAGTTGAAACAAGTGTCTTCAGACATCAGTTTTTGGGACTCTTCAAAATTTAGGATTAAATCAGAAACTGGAATTAGTTGGAGGAAACAATAGAAGCTCTCTGACAGATACACAGCACTGAGCACCCAGGAATATACAATTCTGACAGCCATCCGAGGACCTGTAAGTTGATTGGATGAACAATTGTCCAATTCACTTTGCAAAGGAATCTAAATATATAGTTCATTGATGAAACTTATGAAATGCCAGACTTCTCAACCAGGTACAGACCATGGAGGTCAAACAGAACACAGAGCAAACAGGGCCTGAGTAATAGCAACATGGTTTTATTTCCTTTACAGCTCTTGGAAAGCAGTCAAACTGACCATTGGTGATAAGATTTAAGCTTAGGACTGCCAACAACAGTACCCCTGGGTGTTAGTTTTTATTATATTTTTAATTTGTTGTTTACTTCTCCTTTTAGCAATTCTTCTGTGGGCAACGTACTCATTTCAAATGTTTACTACTTTCTGTTGTTTTATTTTTTTTTCAAATCATGAAAGTGGTATGCATTCCCTATAAAGATGTAGAAAATATAAACAAAGAGCAAAAATATATATAACATAACAAAACAAAATATACAATGTACAACCTCATATAGACCATTTCTGTTAAAAATATTGATATTTTGACTTTCTTCTGGGTATGTTCTAAATATTTCTTCCCCAATACTTTAAGCTACTCAAGTATTATTTACCACATTGCTAAAAAAGAAATAAAATTCATATAAATATATGCAGATAAATTTTTTGAAAGTCTTAACATCCATTTAGGATCAAAAACTCTCCAAACATGGAAGTAGAAAAAACATGCCTCAACACAATATAGGCCATATGTGATAAACACTGACTAGCATCATACTAAATGATGAAAAACTAAGTTTTTTCTCTAAGATCATGTACAAGGCCAGGATGTCCAGTATCATTCACCACTACTATTCAACACAGTATTGGAAGTCATTTACAGATGACATAATAATACATAAAGAACTCCCTAAAAATTCCACCAAAAAATGTATTTGAAACAATAGACCAGTACACTGAAGTCGTAGGCAACAAATTCAATATAAAAATATCTGATTATTCCTGTACTCAAACGGGAATTAGAAGAGAAAGAAATCAATAAAACATCATTTATAATCCCATCAAAAAATGAAATACCTAAAAATAAACCTTACAAAGGAGATGAAAGAATTGTAAAAATAAGACATTGTTAAAAGAAACATAAGACAAAGAAATGGAAAGATATGTGTTGCTTATGGGTTGGAAGAATGAACATTGTTAAAATGGCCAGCTTACCCAAAGCAAGAAAGAAATTCAAAGCAATCTATCAATAAATAGAACAAACACTGTTGTAATTTATATGAGCCACAAAAAGCCTGAACAGGCAAAAAGATCCTGACAAAAAAGAATGGAGTATAAAACTCTCAGATTTCAAACTACACTACAAAGCTATAGAGATAAATGCAATATGGTATTGAATAAGAATAGACACACAGACAAATGGAATACAATTGAGAGCCCAGAAATAAATTCACAACTGTACAATAAGTTAAGACAGAGAAATCAAGAGTATAAAGTAGAGGGAAAAAAGACTCTTAACGGTGTTGGAAAAATCAGACAGTAATATGTAAAAGAATGAAACTAGACCACAATCTCACAATCTTTTGTGTATACACAAAAATTAACTCAAAATAGACTAAGGACTTCTAAGTAAGACATGAAATAATTCAATACATAGAAGAAAACATAGGCAAAACACTTCACGACGTTAACTTCAAGATTTGTTATATTTTCGCTTTAACTCATCATGCTTCTTTCTCTAAGATCTTCCTTTATTTTATTTTATATAGAAATGTCATCTTTATTTAATTTTGAGTTACAAGTGTATCTTCCATTTTTACTTTTTCAACACAAGTTTCAATTTTGTATTTCAGTTTTATGTCTTTTAAGAAGTTTTTGGTGTTTTTTTTTTTTGCTTTTGCATGTTTCAATAATATTGTTATTCATTTGGAATCTTTTACACATTGAGGAAATTATTGAACTATTTAGGCATAAGTTTACTGTCTGTTTGCCTATTTGTCATACTTTTTTTGTGTGTTCATATTACCACTTTAACTTTCTTTTAATTTTACATTTTGTTAGTTAATATTTTTTATTAGTTTACCACTTCATATTTTTTATTGTGTTTTGTTGTTGCCATACAGATTAATATGCATTCTCCAGCTGTTAATGTCTTATATAAGTTAATATATCTACCAATTCCAAGATAATGCATAACCTTGCTTTATCAGCAATATTACTCTAGTTTCATTAAAATCTCTTCAGTGTGCTAGTACTATGTGTTTTAATTACCTTGGTATTTTAATCGTCAAATGTTGTTATTATCATTGAGGTGTTTTTCAATATTTTAAAATAAATGTAAATGGAAAATATTCATCTTTTTCACTCTTTGTTCCTGAATCTTTTTCCTTCTGAGTTTATTATCATTTTCTTTAAATATGTTAGTTCAAATATATGATTGAATTTTTATGTATGTTTTGCATAATATTTGAGAGACAAATTTATTGCATTTACAATTCTAGTTTTGCAGTATTCTTTTGGCACTTAGATAATCCAGTGTTATTCTAGTTTTCCTTTACTGTTGAAAAATTAACCATTTTATTACAGCTTCAATGATATAGAGTTTGTGTATTTGTGAACATGTGAACATTCCACATTGTGAACATTCCACAGCCCAGCTGCTTTTAATGTTTTCTCATTACTTTTCTTCAGGATTATTTTGTGTATAGATAGGTTTTTATTTTTAACCTTATAATATTTAAAACATTGACTTGATGTGTTTTGTCATTTTTGGAAATTTCAAGACAATTATCATTCCACATATTATTCATGTACTTCTGTTGAAATATCTATAAACTTTCCTCCTGGGTCACCAATTAAGTGGGCGATAGAAATTTTTGACTAGTAAAATGTGTATTCATTTCCAATATTTATATCTTTTTATTTCTTTGCTTCTATCTGGGCAATTTCTTCTGATCTATTTTCTACTTTACTGGTTTTCTCTTCAAATGGATTTATTTTGCTTCAAAGTCCATCTTTGCTTGAAGATTTTATATATTATAGATATTAGTCCTAAATTTTAAATTTGCATCTATATTTATCGTAACCTTCCATTGTCATGCTAAAATTCATCACTTTAATCTTTAAACAAATTTCTCAGAATTATTATAACCTGTCTGATTTTTTAAAAAATCTGCTTCTTATGTTTTCTTCGTTGCTTTCCATTCAGCTATTGTTATTTGATAGTTTAATCTTTCTTACTGAATGCTAAACTTTATATTCATTTTAACACATAGATAATTGAGTGTGTAAATGTCACTGCCTTTCCCCAAAGGTGACTTATTTTTGTTCTTGAAACTTAGGGTGAGTTGAATTATACTTGGGCTTCTATCTTTGTGATGGCTATCTAATTTTGATCCCTTATACCTAGACCATGGGAACCTAAAAATTAACTATAGGTGTAAGGTATTTATAATAATAGTTCTTCCGTGGGGCTATTGATTCACTTTCAAACTCCCTTGCAGTTCCAGGAGGTCACTGAAAGCATAATCTAAAAAATTTTGACCAGTATTTCTATTTATTTTCAAGGGACACTCAATCTAAATACAGTTAACTCATCATTGTCAAAATAGTTACATTTGTTAAAAGTTAAATTCTGAAAGACTGAAACTAAAGCTTTCTAAAATGAATATAAATTATTAACAATCCAGTCAACCTGACACCCAGAATGAATCATACCTCTGTGTTTTATATTACCAAATTTTTGTATCTTGTGTATTTGTATGCACTTGAAGAAAAAAAAATACTCAATTTGTGTGACCCTTGTAATTTGCAAAGCATGTTTCATAAGAAAATATCTCATTAGCTATGACAATTCTACATGATTGCATAACATATCAAAAATACAATTAGAGAGATAAAATGCATGTATTTTATGTTTATATCAGAAATCTACAAGCATTATTTTTTTCTACTTTTTACCTTATTCAGTTTCAATCAGCTGTCAAGTACCAATTCTGTCTTTATCTTCAATAGGCAGCATCCACATCCTGGGCAGTCGAACCAGGTCTGTAGAATTCTGCTTGGGATGCTCCTTAACTCATTAAACATATAAATCATGGTAGAAGAGAAATTAACCATGTCATAAAAGATTACTGAGCATTTGTTTCCTTAATCAATATGTACAGAAGTTAATTTTGCAAAAGGTCTGACAATAGTCAAAAGAGAGGTTTGGAATAAAAAAAGAGTGAGAGAGGATAAGCAACAAGAATAATTTAGAAAATGTTTGACCCTAAGCCATATTAATGTCCTCTTTCATGCTGTGTCTCCCTTCCAAGCTTTTCTTTTTACATTATGAGCAAAGAGTCAGGGCTAAAAGAATCATTACTCAAAGAGCACTAGCATCAGTCTTCCATAACACTCATATCTAATGAGGAGATCAAAAGAAAGACTTCATATACTTCTCAGTTTCTCAGATACAGAAGGATGAAATAAAGTTGTGTATCTTCTTTTGCTTTCCTTATGTTTACACATAAAAAGTCATAATAAAGCTAGGAATTTACTCCTGAAACTTGTGTTCTTCATCTTTTATATGCATATTTTACTCTGAGAAGAATAGTAATGTGTTTTATTTTAACTAATGCATGACATAAAGTTTCCAGTTGAGTCATGGAAAAAGTGAAAGAGAGAAGGAGAAAAATGAGCCAGACAGTGTTGAATGCACAGATAACAAGAAAATGGTTTCCTTGGAAACAACAGTATTTTGGAATATTTCAGACAAGAGTAAAACTGAGTACAAAGTATCTGATTAAAATGTATTACAGACGAAGGAAGTTGTGCAAATTTAAAGGTAACAGAATATGCACTGTATATCCAAATGTGATAGATACAATTTTTATAATTGAGATTAATTTTTCTGTTTTGGTATAAAGTGGTATTTAGGAGGTCATTTCAATCTAGCAAAGAAAGATGTAAAGTAGTCAAAGAACATTTATGCTTGATTTGTGATTTAAGAATCAAAATCCATTCACAAAAGCGAAAAAGCACATATCCAAAAGAGCAACTTCAGACATCTGTTTCAGAAGACTTCTAATATCTCCTTTCAACTCCATTTCTTCAGCAAAAGAGAGTATTCAGTCTTCTTAATTTTCAACATTCCAAAATAAGAATTATTATGGTCATTTTTTATGCATTTAAAAATAATCCACATCAAGCATTTAATTTTCAAAGCTAAAATGGGATTATAGATCATCAAGTTGAAAATCTATTGCTAACTAGATACACTGACTGACCTCTTCATGTAATGCTGACAACCTTGTATTCCACCTTCCTAGGCTTGGTCCTGCATATGACATACTATAAGGAAATAGAGAATGAAGGGTTGTTAGATCTCTAAAATATCAATTCTGGAAGAAAATTTTCAAATAGCTTAGACTAAAGTGATTCATTAACATTTTAAAAATCCTGTTGTTTATGCCTATGTATGCAAAAAATAATATTTTTAAATCATGACATAATTTTATTAAGATAGTCCTATGTTTTAAGATTTATTTGATTGGCACTTACCAACACGTAAGGAAACTGCATATACAGTTCTCATTTATTTCACATTACAAAATGGAGGGATAATCATAGGAAGTGGTTAGTGAACTTTATTTTTATCTGTGATTACCATTAAATTTTCTGAAAACCCAGCATGCCCAAGATATTAAATGCTAAGGTAGTAACTGAATATTTCTATAAGGAAATTGAAAGTAAGGGGATAATTTTAGTTTTCTAATGTACAAGGTATATTAGGAGGTTTTTGCTGAAAATATGTAAGAAAGCAGAAAGCATTTCAGTGTATTAATTTTATCCTTCAATACAGTTAATATTAAGGAATTTTATTAAAAGAAAATATATGCCCATACTTCATTTTAATTTTGGCTCTCTAGGGAAAAAAGGTATGCTAGGTAAAAATTTGAGCAGAATCTGGTTCTGAATAATTTAAATGATTCACTCATCCTTAATAGTGATGGGTAATTTTTATTAAGCAAAAGGTGGGAAATAAAATTAAAACACTCTCCAGAATAGTATATGGGCAACCACATTTACTTTCATTACTTCTATTTCTGGTAAATTGTATTTAAAATATCCTGGCTAAAGGACAATAGAATTTTGAATTCTGCCTTGTCTGTATCGGAGCAAATACAACTTTCTCGTATATGACCCTGAATCTTCATCTTTAATATTTTAATTTATTTAAACCCCCACATTCAAAACTACTATTTTGAGTGGGAAAATTTCTGTGTTTGTGTAGAAGGCATTTTTTGTCCATTTTATAAATCTGGAACAATGCACAAATTATCATTACTAATGATAATTATCTTGCAGTTGAAAATCTGATGAATTTATAGACCTAATTAATGTTCAGGTCTCCAGTAATTTTCAGCATGATGTCTAATTCATCTCATTAAGACTTTATTGAGGGCATACTGTATGGCCTTAGTATTTGAATGTATACTTCAAATCTGGAAAATAAGTCTAGAGCAAGGATTTTGCTTTAAATGAAATAGTACAATCCCTGCAGGGGAAAAAATAAGCATATGAATGTCAAATTACTTTTGGACACTCCATGCTGTCACTTAACTTGGTCCAGATAAAAGTTGTCCACCCAGTCATCAGGGCATATTTGAAGCTTCACTAACTATACCTGCACTGACTCACCCAATTAAATATCGAATCTTTTAATGTATTTTCCCAATTGGATTATTCATGTATCAAATATCATCAACTATAAGATGTGCATTTTTCCACATTTTTTATATATTATCAATCATAATTTAAAAATTATGAGATATAGGGCCTCCCCGGTGGCGCAGCGGTTGAGCGCTGCACTGTGGAGCTGTCGGCAGCAGCGACGCGAGTTCGATGCCTAGCCAGGGAGAGTCCCACATGGTGGGGCAGACCTCTCCTGCCTCGCCCGCTGCTCCCCTCAGCAGTGTACTTCTGATCTGCCTGTTCTGCTCCCTACTCTGTCTCTGGTGAACCCTCTCGCCACCCCACGCCTCTGGCCTGTACCCCAGCTTGTATGTAAAAAAAAAATAAATAAAAATTATGAGAAATAATAGGAGGTCCACACTGTATATTTGGTAGCATATGATGTATCATCCTCACAAAAAACTATGTGATAAGCTCTCTTATTGCACACATTTTGCAGATGTTCAGTATAAAAAATGTCTCTTCCAAGATCATATCCCCCTAGAGTGGTGGTCCCAATTGTTTTGTCACCAGAAATTGTTGTTCTCCATTTTTTTTAAAGATTTATTTATTTATGCATACAAGTTGGGGTACCGGCCAGAGGTATGGGGCTGCGAGAAGGTTCACCAGAGACAGAGTAGGGAATAGGACAGGCAGATCGACTGAAATACACTGCTGAGGGGAGCAGAGGGCAAGCAGGAGGGGTATGCAGCGCCATGTGGGAATCTCCCTGGCCATGGGTCGAACTGGCGTCGCCACTGCCAACAGCTCCACAACACCTCGCTTAACCGCTGCGCCACCAGGGAGGCCCAGTTCTCCATTGTTTTACACAGACTATTCTGTAATGATGCTATTCTGAACATAATTATTTTATATTATTTGACCTCGCCTAAATCTCACAAAAATAAATGACATGTATCAAAGTCAGTTAGTTATGAGGAAATATGCTATAAACAAGTTTATACTTTCTTTCTAGACAAACATTTATTTGAGGATTTTTCTGAGTTATCTTGGATATATTACAGATACACACACAAGACCTGTTGTTGTTAGTGTCGAATATTTACCATATGAGTGTATATAAAACACTGATATTAATAATGCAATAGTTCATATATACTGTGCCATAAATTTTAAGTGTGTAATAGTGCATACATTTTGAGAAGAAAGTGATGATGAGTTAAAACATATTTGTAAGAAAAAATGTTTAGAAGAAATCATACTTGAACTTGACATTGTATAATTTTTTTAATTAAATAGGCAAATATGATAGATTAAGATGTTTCACAAGGGAGAAATATATATAAAAAGACTCAGAGGTAAAATTACATATTCTGGATAAAATTAACATGAAATTTAAATAAATTAAATAATTTCCATTATGTAGATAGAATATATAAACAGGCTGAAACCAAGAAGATCACTAAAAGCAAATTAAGGAGTTAAGATTTGTAAAATAGACAGGGGAGACCTATACATGGTTGGGTTAGGATAATTAATCTAGTTGCAGTTCGAAGGATGGTAAGCTAGAGATTCATTACCTAGTTATGTCAAATCTTAAATAAATGGTGAACTACTGAAAATCTGTGAGAATATGATGACTGTGAAGGTAGAAAAGAAATAAGAGATTTTAAAAAATAAATAAAAGCATGGAAAACTTACTGGCCTTGATGATAGAAGGGATGCAAAAAGTGGGCCTCCTGGTGGTACAGGACTTAAAGTCTCAGCACTATCAAACTATCGCCAGTTAATGTGTCCTAACTTTGATCCCTGGTCAGGGAGCTGACCCATATGGTGCAGCAGACCTCTCCTGTGTCTCCCGCTGCTCCGCTCAGCAGTGTATTTTGATCTGCTGTTCTGCTCCCTACTCTATCTCTGGTGAATCCTCTCACCCACCACCACCTCCCATCTCTGGTCTACACCCCAGTTCTTGAATGCATAAATAAATTTTGCATAAATAAATTTTAAAAATCTTAAAAAAAAAAAAAAGCATGCCAAAGGAAAAAGGAAGAATCAAGAACTGAGGGTAGTCCAGTCAGGAAGCAAAATGTTGAATAGTAAAAAGTAAGAGATGTCCTAGGTTCAAGTCTCAATCATCCTGCTAACTATTGGATTGCTAATAATTCTCTTAAGGCTCAATGCTTGTAAAGTAGGAATAAAAATGATACTTCATCTGACAGTTATCAAGATTAAGTGAGATGATATATATATATTCCCGTACACTGTAGTTGTCAGGTAGGAACTATTAATGTATACCTTAATGTTAACTATTAGGACATTAATAATAGCTTAGTATTAACCTATCACAACAAAACCACCAATATTATTCTGTTGATTGGAGCCTACGTCACTCAAAAATAATAAATGACAGATAAGGTGACATCTAAATGAAAAGCGAGGGGCCTCCCTGGTGGCGCAAGGGGTTAAGTCTCACCACTGTGAAACCATCAGCAGCCACTGCAGCAGGAGTTCAATCCAGGCAGAGAGCTGACCCACATGGCGAAGCAGACCTCTCCTGTCTCACCGTCTACTCCCCTCAGCAGTGTATGTCAGTCAATTGGCCTGTTCTGCTCCCCAGTCTGTCTCTGGTGAATCCTCTCATCTCCCCACCCCTCTAGCCAACACCCCAGTTCTTATATGCATTAAAAAAAAACTTTAGTAAAGAAATAAGATATTAAAATATTTTTATTTTCAATTAGTTATTGAGTATTTTTAAAACTAGGTCAAGGAGTTAAAATCAATTATAAGAAGGGACCTTTTCAGAAACCTTTTTTTTTTTTTTTCAAGATGTTTCACATCTTGAAAATTATGTTTCACATAAATTGTTATTTATGTCTTTTACATTTTGTATTCCCCTTGGGTAGCCCACCACCAGTGATCCATCTCCATGGTCCCTTGTATTCTTTTCTATTCCATTTTGTGCCCTTATCCTCCCCTCCCCCCGCC